>JAUPMG010000010.1:113533-128033 GCA_031762675.1 Pachysandra terminalis
TATTCATCTTTAGGAGTCGCTAAGTTGAGATTCCTAAAGTCAATACATATCCTGATCTTGCCATTCTTTTTCATGACGCACCACATTCGACATCCATTCCATATAACGGATCGGCCGAATGAAACCTGCTTTCAGTAGTCTTTCAATTTTTTCTTTAATCTTTTCAGTTACCTCGGATGTCATCCTTCTGACTGGTTGTTTATGCGGTTTATAACCTACTTTTAAAGGTAAACGATGGTCAACCAATTTTTGGTCTAAACCAGGCAATTCATGGTAGTCCTAAGCAAAGAAATATTGGGATTCAGAAAGCAACTCAATTAATTGATATTTACAATGCTCAGGGAGCAAGCTACTTACATAAACTGGCCGATGGTCAGTTTCATTTCCTAACTCTACTTCGGTCAAAGGGTCTTGTACTTCGGACTTTATGTCATCCATTTTTCCAGGGGCTGCTTCAATGTCTTGCATGGATAACCCCTCCCCATTTAGATCATCTTTAGTTATACATTCGGTCGTTGCGACCGAAACTTCTTCTAGCTACCTTTCTACCATGTAGGTTTTCAGTCGTAACATGGTGGTCCTAACTATAGCCGACCTTTATTTCTTGATTTCTTCACTCATCATGGTATTTCTTCTATCTTGTAATCTCAGCTTGACTGATAGGGGATTATAGCCGTCGGTCCTGATTCAGTTTGATTAAGGTCTTGGTCGACTGTTACTGAAATTCCTGTGGGTCGGCCGTGTCTTTCACTCATTGTGAATTTCATTGGCCCTATCTCTCCTCAATACAACAATGCCTCAGCTAAATTGGAGTCTGCTAGGAATGGCCATCCATTAGCCTTGATGATTTCCACCTTGTTTTGTTCCAGAAAATGAGGAACTGGTGAAGGGATGATGGTATACAAAGATTGGAATGAATCCAATCACGGCCCAGCAGCGCATTGCCACTACAAAGAAAGCGATCAAGCCTTTCTTTCGTCTGATTTCTAGCTCTATTGGCAACACTCCTTGGGTGGTCGAAGTGCCCCTACGAAATTAGTGACTGTTATTTCAGTCGGAATCAAATCATTTAGGATTTTTCCCACTTTTTTCATTACCCTGTTAGGTAATATGTTTACGACTGCTCCATTGTCGACCAGAACTTTGGTGATAGGGATCCCGTCCATGTGTACATTGATGTACAGCGGTCGCAAGTGTTGAGTCATCCTTAATGATGGCTTTTCAAAGGTTACCTGATCAGCTTGGCTGTCAAAATCAATCCTGGGCTTGTAGCCTTCTCCTTTTAGGTTGAGTAAGCTTGTTGGACTCTGGTGCTCTTCAGTACTGGCTAACGTAGCCACTGTAGCCTCTTTGTCCTGCTCTTGCTCAAACTTAGGCCCCTCATCCTCTTCCTTTGCCTGAAAAGAAATTGGTAACATGAAAACCATGTTGCAATCCAAGGTGACGGGAGGGAGCGATCCAAACTGGATAGTTTGGTTTTCTTCTATACTGATTTCTTCCTTTGGGGCTTTCTCTTCAGGGAGACTTTCACTTATCAACGGTAGGTGTTTCGAGGCGGCAGTACTCTGGAGTTGCAGCAAAAGTTGGTCCAATAGTAAGCCATCATCCTCTTCCATTAAAGCGAGCTCCGGAGACTTGTCCATCCTGTCTTGAATGCGTATTGGATTTTCTGGAACCACTGTTTGCGGCTCATTTTTCCTTTTAGGTCCTCTAGCGACCACCATCCATCTTTGCTCCTTCTGTTCGACCGATATTTCCCTGAGAGCCGTCTGCTCTCTCTACCAACATTGTTTATGTGTTCAGGTCATTTCGTATATCGGACGGTCGAACTTTGGGTAGATGACCCTAGTCCATCTGTCAATTCTGCCTCCTGGGGGTTTAACCATTCTCGGCCGAGCGTTGTAGGTACGTTCGTCTTTTCTTGGGTACCTCCTCTTTGGCGACCCATGGTAATAGTTGGGCCTATACTGCCGAGGCGGTGGTCGCCACGGCTGGTGGTAGCTGCCTCTCACATGCCTGTACTGTTGTTCCATGTCTTCATGACATCTATCGCAGATGTTGCAATTTTGGTAGACTCTGTTATGACCGTTTGATTGGTTAGGAGGATACACCAATTGGTCGCCTACACAGTGGTTGCGCCATTCTGCTGGCCCGGCCTTGTTAATCTTGGGTCCTGTGACGTATGCAACACTTGTAGGGTTCAAATCTACCTTCAGCCAGGGGTTTCTGAGCCTAGATCCAATCATGTTGACCAGGAAGGTTGCTGGGAAATGATCGGTGTCTATCTCCATCACCTCCTTCCCTTTATCAGGGAACTGAAGTAACCCACGGTTGATGTTGTCCTGTACCACAGCACGGAAATTAGAACAATCAGCAATTGAATGAGTTCGTGACCCATGCCACTTCCCCTTTTTTCATGTCATCAACCGAGGGAACTTTCAACCCTTCTGGTAGCCTAATGAACTTGCCTCTTAAGAGGTGGTAAAAAATTTCATCATACTTTGATATACCAAAAGAAACTTCCTTCCCTTTTCAGGGAAGTTCTTCTTTCCTTTCACTTGTGTATTGACGATCTTTTTCTTTAATGCCACACACGTAAATGGCTTATTGGATATTACTTCGGCCAACGCCAACTCATAGTTGGGGTCTTGAAAGTAAGTTTCCATTGTGATCGTTTTTCTCTGACTCTCTTCTTGCAAAATTCGTTCATATTTGGCCATTCTAGTTGATAATTCGAAGAGATCCTCGAATTCCATCCCGTCGAACTTCTTTCAAAGTTCAATATCTAAACCGTTCTGGGCTAGTTTCACAAAATATGCTTTAGGGAGAACTATCCTACATCTATTTCTCACATTTTTAAACCTTCCTATGTATTTGTCTGCTGTTTCATCAGGCAATTGTCTTAATCTAGCCAAATCGGCCATTAATACTTCAGGTTCGGTCTCGTAAAACTAGGAATGGAACTTTTCTTCCCTTTCTGCCCAATGTTGGACCGAGTTGGGTGGCATGGTTATATACCATGTAAATGCTTGGCCGGTTAGGGAATTCCCGAACAACCTTAATTTATGATAATTACTTGGTGACAGTTTACCACATTGTACCGTAAATCGGCTCACATGTTCAATGGTGGATTGACCATCTTCTTCTGAGAATAGTGAAAAATTAGGTATTCTGTATCCCCTAGGAAACTCATACCTGATGTCTTCCCAATTAGGGTATGGCTTACGGTATGACGGTCTGGACAATTGCCTGAGAGGCATGTTAGCCACAGCCTCTTGGACCCAGTGATTTACCTGGTCCTTCCCTACTCCCCTGGGGGGCTCTGGTGACCGAATTTCAATATTCGGCTGGCCTTGGTTAGTTCGGGCCTGACTGATGTATCCTAGAGGCGCATTTTGATCGTTTAGTGGCCTAACCGGCCTTGGTGGGGTGGGCCTAGCAGGTGGTTCATCCACCATGGTTGATGGTTATTAGATAGGATTGAAAATTTCATTTCCACTCAAACCCATTCTAGCCGAAGTCTCGTTATCCCCAGCCGAATTGTTATCTCGTCTCATCACGAACTCTATTTCAGAAGGAATTCTGCTGAATCCTTTTGCCATGGCCACGTGAGTGCATCCCAGATCTACACTCATTCTTATTATGGTATGAGTTAAAGTTTGTAGAGCTGCCAACACTCTATCATTGAATGGAGAGGATGGTGATCCTACCTCAGTGCTCGGGATGGTCTGGCCTTGTGTCTCGGCCAACGCTGTGTTACTGTCAAGTGCCTCCTCTTGGACAGTGTCCATAATGGGGAGCACTCCTTCGCGGTCGTCATCCAAATGTCCACCCGTTCTAGTCTTGGATGTCATTTAGCTTCACCAGATGTGTCCCACCGGGCGTGCCAAAAAGATGTTGGTCCGGAAAAACCAAATCCGTCTGTCCCGGTCGGTTAGTGGTTCTCACTCTCGGTCATAGGGCCGAAGTGTGCACGGGCGTGCCAGAACTTGTGCAAGTTCACCTGAAAGACAGGTTATGTGAGTCAAACTGCGTAGGTTGATTAATGAGATAAATCGGTCGATGTGTGACTGATTTTAAGTCAAACGATTGTATGGTTCACGATCTCGAAGGATTAATGGGTGATACAGAGAAACTGATTTTACGCGATCAACAACACTTTATATTAGAACAAGGAGAACGATTCGACAATACACAATTTAAAAAGATAACTTCCTAATTTGAAAAGACAAATAAATATGAACAAAGAGAACAAAGAAAACACAAGACATAAAACCTCTGGCTGTTCCTTAGGCTCTGATCGTGGGACGTAACTAAACTACTTCACATATATACGAATCAGCATGTAAGGGACTGGTAGGAGAGCCTCCGTGAATTTCCAAGTATGATTCCTTCTTTACTGACTAGAGGGATCTTCTGCGAGAAACTTAGTCCAAAGTAAGCAGCAGGTGTAGCAGGATCTTTGCAGGAGCTAACGATTAACTGGTGATCATAAACTGAACTAGGTTATGACTAACTAAGTTGAGTAGCTATGGAGCTCTTTAATTGGGTTGCTGTAGAGGCCTTTCTCTGTTCCGGCCGATTCTTTTATAGTCCATTATGGCAACCGTTCGACGGTTTGTACATAATGGGCGGTTATTAATCCTCTCTTGTTGACACATGGCCCACTTTGCCATTCTCACTTGACAACACGTTCTTACGTTCTGATGATGGGGGCGAATTGGGCTTGAGCTAATCTTCTGGGTCCGTGTTTCTATATTGGGCCTGCGTCATTTTAATTTCCCATGTTTTTAGTGCATGCGGTTTCGGCCTTTTAAATTCACTGGTATGGGCCAGAGCCCATTAAATAGTGACAGGTCACAGCAAGAGTCCCAGTATATATATATATATATTAATTGGGATAAGATAGGCTATTGCAGCCCTATTCGGCTTATTTCAAAATACTGAAACAAGTTTAGCCCAAGCCAAGGCTAATGTTTAAAGCTGGGCCTCTTATAATAATGTAGAATTGTAAGCCCAGGCCTGGTGCATTGCTCATGATCAAGACTGACTGGGAAAGCCCAAACTCAACGTAAGAGTTGGCAAGCTTTAAACTAGTGACTTCCATTACTGTTGTTCTAGTATTCTATGGTGACACAGTCTGTTTTCTAAATTATCAGCAAGTAGTGCACCAAGAAAAAAAAAGAAAAAAAAAAAAAACACAGCAAATTGAGTATTCATAGTCAGTTTCAATTTTTTCCCACTTTGGAAAATAACGATAAGAAGGCAATCTATATCAATTACCTTTAAAGTAATTTTGTTTCTTGGCTCCTGAAAATTCTGGCAGGGCATCTTTAGTACACGTGTACAAGGAGTCTTTCTCATATAATATTAGGCTCTTTGAACAAAGGTGATTATACGGCTCTGTTTGTTATAAAGCAAGATCCCAACAAGAAACTTTAGAAAAGGAAAAGGAAAAGTCTAGAATTTTCAAATTGGAAAGGTCGTAAATTAACTCAATTACGAAGATGGATGGAGAAGTCAAAAGGAGGCTTATTGCATCAAAGAAAGATCATATAGAAGAGGAAGCTGTCAAAGCAAATTAATTATACGCGTATTCTTCACTAATAAAAGAATTTATGCATCTGTCCAAGTTGTAGTAGAACTAGACCTTTAACAAAATAGGACAAAAGCAAAGCTCATGATATTCTGGCAAGTGAGTGACTCATGCATGCATGCATGGAGCTGTAAAACGCGTTTGGGGTGGGGAGAGGTATCTTATTTTACCCTTTTCAAGGCATCCATTTCATTGACCATTGGATGATACTTTTTTCATTTTATATTTATACAGGATCTAAATTTTATATGTTGAGATTCTGTATGTTCGTTGTGTGCTGTAGAAATAAATTTTGAAGTAAGGTTCACAATCAGAGACAAAAATATAATTTTGACTCTCGAAGTTTGTACCTACAGTACACAGCGAACACACAAAATCCCGACACATAAGATCCGAACTCATTCATACGATTCTTGGCCCAACCCAAGGAGAACCAATTTAATTGA
Organism: Pachysandra terminalis; assembly: GCA_031762675.1. NCBI lineage: Eukaryota > Viridiplantae > Streptophyta > Magnoliopsida > Buxales > Buxaceae > Pachysandra > Pachysandra terminalis. The sequence goes on from JAUPMG010000010.1 coordinate 119,576, forward strand.
GAGAGTAATAATGGTGATGTAGTGCCTATCTAATTATGGTCTAGATGTCATTTGTCACTAGCTACTTAATTGAGATGGGACGACACCAAGACACTTCACGTGTGTGTGTGCGCGCTTTCTTCTTTTCTAATGCAAAATCCTACTGTTGTTAACACGGTTTCTTACTCTTGACATGTGATCAGATGGTGCTTTGATTTGATCTGATGACTCACATATGACTCATGAAATCCTGGTCACATAGACTGTCTAGAATCAAAGCAATATTGTTAAACTGTTTACCTATTGAAGGAGGGTTGAAACTCATCCTAGCAGAAAAATATTTTCTGAAACAAAATAAACAATGTCATATGGTGGTGGGATATTACATAGGCACCCAGAAAAGAAAGGGGTGGTCACAGGTCCTATGAACTTCAACAAAGGCGAATGGAGGTAAAGGAACAGGCCTTCGTTTATTGGTAAAAATGATACAATACATCATCTACTAAAACATTTAACAAAGTGTTTGAATGCATGCCATGCTTCCTCATATGCCTCAAGGTCAATTTATATATAGAATTTCTAACTTTGACGCACCACTCCGCGGGTAAGCATGGGGGAGTTTTACGATACAAATCTGCTTCAAATTGGACAGGTAACTGATATGGGTTTACAATATAAAAACCTGTCCAGAACATGCTCTGCTTTAACTGGGTTAATTGGATGGGCCATCCCAATGCTCTCGAATTTTGACTTTCCTTGTGCCTCGAACCTCCAACTCATTTATTGCCATATCTACAACCTAAAAGCATTAACACTAATTGGGCACTAGTCTACTACTTTTTGTTCCTTCTATTACTTTTTGTTCCTTTCAAAAAAGAAACACAAAATAGGTTTCTTTTATTTTGTCAATCCTATTGACGCACGTAACCCCTCTCTCTCTCTCTCTCTCTCTCTCTCTCTCTCTCTCTCTCTCTCTCTCTATATATATATATATATATATATATATATATTTTTTTTTTCCCCGTAAAGTCCCTCTCTATACGATATTCTAAGTCACCAGAAAGCTGGGTGGGTGCAGTGGCGTCAAATTTGAAAATAACTTGTGGTCTAGAACACTTATATAGCATTTATATATACGTATAAACTATATTTTGTTAAAAAGACAAGTCGCCTAATTTAACATTTTTTTAAAATATATATATATTTTTTTTAAAAACTTCTAAAATAACAAAAATGTTAATTTTATTTTCAAATTTTAATACCTAAATATTTTCAAAATATCTTAAATTACTATGTTTTATTATTTATCTCTATTTTTTTAAACTTTAACTCTTAAATATTTTAAAAATATCTTAAATTATTTTATTTTTAAGTTTTATAAATATCAAAAATTATCTCATTTTTATGCCTCTACCTCAATCTGAGAATTTGAAAAGTAAAATGCGCGTGGATCGGTAACGTTCCAACGCTCAAATGCGAATTCTTGTTTTGAGTGCTAAAAAGTGACGGATTGTGGGACTTAGATACTGATCTCCAAAACAGTTTCTTTAATAGACATGCCTGTGATGGGCGTGTGATGGGAGACAGCCTCAAGGAGAAAATAATAATTTTTCTCCCACCTATCATGTTTTGGGAGAGGATCTCTTGTGCACACAAATAACCTCGAGGCAAAATTATAATTTTTCCCTCATTATCAATCGCCCATCACAATTCACAGGTGTGTTCATCACAATCTTACCAAAAAACAAAAACAAAAGGTGTGTTCATCACAAGGATCCGCGTTCCCTTTAATTCACCCCCACCTGCCCACTGGTCCCCACTTGCCAATATTCCTTTATCACACTCTTCTACTTCTTCTTCTGCGATCGATCGTCGGACCATCGCAACTAGCTAGCTCCCGTGAAAATTTGTTCATTCATTCATTGATTTCTTCACACAACGTAAGACGCACACTACTCCCCCAATACTAAATACTACCAAGTAGCTAGAGTGTTATACCCCACACCCATTTCATAATTCATATCATGGCTTCTTCACCACCAAAACTTTTACCTTCATCGCATATCCTACTTGTACTTGTCTTCTTTTATTTCTCTGATGCTACCACTACCACTGCTACTGCTCCTCTTGTTCGCTCTGATACCATTCAATCCGAGTGCTTATTAACGGCTCCCTCTTCTGTGTTCTTGAATTGTCTTCAGTCCACCATCAATGAGATTCAAAAAGTCACCTCCATTGTCTCCCAGTTTTCCAACGAATTTGGTGATTTTCGTTTATCAAATGCCATTAACGATTGTCTGGATCTGCTTGATTTCTCCTCCGACGAGTTGAGTTTGACACTTTCCGCCACTCAGAATCCCAATGGTACGTATATTTATTAAACTTACACTCTATCCATTTCACGTCAACCTTTTTTTTTGTTGCTTTTCCCTTCTTTAATTATTCTTACGTAGCTTTACTGCCTAATAAATACGCAAAAGAAAAAAAAATTGAAACAGTAATACTTTAGTGTAGGTTAAGTAACTTACGTGTATATTAATCCGATAAAGGATTTGCGACGATCGATTTAACTTTAATTTTTAACTATATTATATATGAGCAAAAAAATAACCTTGTACTGTTGCTTACTTTGGTAAAAGAGATCACTAGCTAATAGTTTAAGTAATATTCTTTGTTAATCATCACATGCAGGCAAAGGTAACAGCACAGGTAACCGGAGCTCCGACTTGAGGACATGGTTGAGCGCCGCACTGGGTAACCAAGATACATGTATCGACGGTTTTGAGGGTACAAACAGCTTCGTTAAGAATCTAGTGGCGGGAGGACTCGAACAAGTAACTTCAATGATCGGGAACGCTCTTAGTATGGTGCGTCAAGTTCCCGGAGGCGGCAACAACAAGTCTTCTGGTATGAAGCTTAAGACGAGTAGCCAAAATTTCCCATATTGGTTGAAAGCTGGGGATCGCCATCTCTTACAAGCTTCCACTAATAACAGTAACACCAGTGGTGGATTTACCGCTGACGTGATTGTTGCCGCCGATGGGACCGGCAATTTCACACGTGTGATGGATGCGGTCTTAGCAGCCCCAGATCATAGCAGCCGACGGTATGTGATCTATATTAAGAGAGGTGTGTATAAAGAGAACGTGGACATCAAGAAGAAAAAATGGAATCTTATGATGATCGGAGATGGGATGGACATCACCGTTATCTCCGGTAATCGGAGTTTCGTCGACGGTTGGACAACGTTTCGGTCAGCAACATTTGGTGAGTAACTACGAATTGATTATTTTTGGAAAATTCATTATTAATTCAAAAGGATAATGCTTGCCTCGAGGCATCATTTAATAGGAGGTTGTTAGCAGTTCATTTAAATCTTGCGGTACGGTATTTATGACCTTTTAACCCTTCGATCCTCTTGTAGAAAAATTACGCATATACGAGTCTGAAAAAGTTACTGCAGGACCCGGTAAACTACCGTTTGTTTTGTTTTCTACCAAAGGAGAAGAATAAGACGAGTCAATGAATCAGGACTGTCCCGTTCTTTAATTACAGGACCGGGTCAAGGTCAACCAAGCTTAGTCAAATCAAATAATATTGACTTTGGCCCGCTCGGTCCTAATAGTTTTAATGGGTTGGGTGGGACTGGGCTTGGGTCAACCCGCTTATAGTAATTAATTAATTATCTAAATCACCAATTGTAGTTCTGACTTGCATGGAATCATGGATAATGTTATTTATTTATTTGGTGCAGCGGTGGCGGGAATTGGATTCATAGCACGAGACCTGACAATAGAGAACACAGCGGGACCGGAAAAGCACCAAGCAGTTGCCCTCCGGTCGGACTCTGACCTATCGGCCTTTTTTCGATGTGGTATTAAGGGTTACCAGGACACTCTGTACGCCCACTCCCTCCGGCAATTCTACCGGGAATGCCGAATAACGGGCACAGTTGACTTCATCTTTGGTAATGGTGCGGTGGTGTTCCAAAGCTGCCAGATTTTTGCCAGGAAGGGTCTCCCCAACCAAAAGAATACCATAACCGCCCAAGGACGGAAAGACCCGTTACAAACCACCGGCTTCTCCATCCACCTCTCAAACATCTCGGCCGATTCGGACCTGCTTAATTCAGCGTCGGCGAATTCAACCCAAACATACTTAGGACGACCGTGGAAGCAGTTCTCGCAAGCTGTGATTATGCAGAGTTACATGAGTAACGTGATAAGGCCGGAGGGATGGCTTGAATGGCAAGGAAATTTCGCTTTGGATACGTTGTCTTATGGAGAGTACATGAATTATGGACCGGGAGCTGGTCTAGGGAACCGAGTTACGTGGCCCGGTTTCCATGTATTTAATGCTTCCACTCAAGTCACTAACTTTACCGTGGCCCACTTTATTGACGGCAATTTGTGGTTGCCGTCAACGGGCGTTAGATATACAGCTGGTTTGGCTGTTTAACGTCCAGATAGATCGCTGCATAGACCACTGACCTGCCGACACCGACACTATAATATATATTCTATACTGCATCTCGTATTTTGTCTGTTCTCTGCACGTTCAATTGCATATCATGGTGTTTGGAAGCTTCCGCGTAGTTCCTTGGATTTTCTTCTTGACTTTTTTTTTTATCTTATTTTATTAATTAAGATAAATGAAAATAATTAATAATATATTAAAGTGGGCATCTCCAGAGATAAGTCTGAAATTCGAATCCCATTAGAAGCACTCGTGTTCGGAGATTTACCTTTAATACTCTGCCACGTAAATTAGTCCTATACTTATGTGGGTGTGGGGACACTACTAAAAAAAAATATTAAGTTTATAAATTAATAAAAATAGTTAATGATATATTAATATAATTAAAGAAATATTTGACCACATGGCAACAACGATTTGTTTTGATAATGTATATGGACACAGAAATGATCCGAATTTGAACCTGTCACTAAATTCAATTGATCCAATGTAGTCGGTCTAAATCTGACGAAGTAGGAGACAGATTGAATTAGATTTCAAGTCAAAACCACTCCATTTCAGGTCACTTCTTGAGCAGTAACATTATTTTTTGCTACTAGTGGTGTAACTTTGGTTTCTTTAATTGGATGACATAAGATTATTGATATAAATGCTTGATCGATATAGGACAAATTGATCTTGATCTTGACATCATTATTAAGTGGACATACTAAGTGCTACAATTGACTGCCAATTCAAAGAATTAAAAAGCAAGTTAAATGTGAAACTCTTTGTTTGTATCTTAACTTTTGATTTTAATTAATGATAATTATAGAGCATTCAATATTATAGAGAATAATATCAGCACCAGATAGAATGTGTATTATTCAAATTCAATATTGTTGTAACCAACTATCAAGATGTCTTACAATTTAGGATTTACCTTTATCTCGGAAATACTCATATAAATAAATTGCATTGGCTACTCCTAAAGTCAAGGAGAGTCACCCAAATTCGGTTATCTCTCTAGTTTGAATTCTACATGGTATCAGAGCCCAAGACCAACATCTTAGCCATGGATGCTGCAACCTGTTCGTCATATGTTTCTCTCAAACTTGACAAAGGGAACTTTTTATTGTGGAAATCAAAATTTCTTCCTATACTTTGAGCACATAATCTTCTCGAGTATGTCACTAGAGATCTACCATGTCCTCTGTTTTCTTATCACCAAAGAAAGGACAGCGTCTACAGAGGTCAATCCTGATTATTTAACCTGCCAACGACAAGACCAACTCATCCTAAGTTGGTTGGTATCTTCTCTTTGGGAAGGAGTTCTTGCACATGTTGTCGGCTTTTCCTCGTCAAGAGAGGTATGGGTTGCATTAGAGAAGAAATTCGCTTCTCATTCCCATGCCTGTGTTATGCAACTGTGTTTCCAATTGCAGACATTAAAGAAAGGAAATATGTCCATCATGAACTACCTGCAAAAGGCAAAATCAATCGCTAATTCTCTTGTTGCTGTAGCTCAGCCTGCCATTGATCCTGATTTGAATTTGTATATCCTTGGTGGTGTAGGCACCAAATATGAAGTCTTTGTAACCTCTATCACCACTCAGGCTGACACCTACCTTCGCCTTGATGATCTATATGATCTACTACTCAGTCAAGAGATGCGGATTGAACAAAAAAACACATCTCTTGATAATGCTTTTCCTTCAGCAAATGTTACAACACGACAACAGGAAAACTCTCACCACCGTTACAACAGTGAGCGATCACAGAACCCGACTCATAACAGAGGCCGTGGTCGTGGTAAAGGCCATTACAATAACTCCTGTAATTTTTCTAACTCGAATCCTGCCTCCCGACAAGCAACACAATTTTCTTGGCTGTAGAGACCCGGATCCAAAAATTAAATATAAAAATTAAATTTAATGAATTAAATAATAAAAATAATTAAAAAGAGGTTTATAGGGATTAATTGGTAATTTCCTGTAATTTATAATGTGAATTCATAGGTTAATTAGTGCTTTGGGTTAATTATTAGCCACATTATTGTATTGGGGGTTAAAGTGTAATAAGAATAGTATTTGGGGGAACTATCGGTAATTGATGAAATATACTTCAAATTAAAACGACACTGGGAATGTGGGGTTCGTGGGCTGGGTAATGGGAGAGAAGGAAGGAAACTTCCTTATCTCTCTCTCTCTCTCTCTCTCTCTCTCTCTCTCTCTCACACCCCTTATAAGTAGAGAGCTGATTGGAAGAATTCCTTATAAGATTAAGACTAGAGAGAGAGAAAAGAGTTTAGAGATGGGGAAAGAAACCCTAGCCTTCCGGCCATAAGCCTTGGAGAAGAAGAAGAGGAAGAGAAGAAGATGAGAGAAGAAGATAAAGCTCAGACATAAACCTAAGCATAAGAGGAGGTAAGTTTCATTTTCTGTATAGTCTTCTTGGGATATTGTGGTTGATTCCCGTGATTGTATGCATGAACGAATGATTCTTGAATATGATCTCCGGAAGTATAACCTTATCGTGTGAATTAATGATTGTTAATATATGTTAATTTGATCATGCTGTATAGTTCTTATGTAATGATATAGTTGATCTTTGGATTCTTATGGTGATATATGATTTAATCCACGTTGATCTTGTTTATTATGTTAAAATGATGTTTGGCATGATCTAATTAGTGTAATAATGTTGTTATGATGATTATTGAACATTAGAAATGATGTGGATTGAAATTTGTAACAATAAGTAGGGTTTCGGAACCTAGATCACAACCCACCGGCACACCGATGGAGCTGCTGACAGGGAGTAAAAATACACAAAGGGTCTCTACCGACAGGCACCAGTGAGCCTACCGATAGGGACCTAAATATGCCTAGTTTTGACCCACTGGTAGGCAACAGTACATCGGTGAGCCTACCGATGGTAACCCTGAATGTATTTTGATGAGGATTTGGTTTAGGATTTGTGCCATGTGACTTGGGGTTGTGACTCCATGTGTTTGGTGATTGTAATATGTACTATTGATGTTGTTTTGGTTTAATTTGTCTTTTAATCATGTCATCTATTATGCACTTATATTGTGGAAAGGATACCCGTGATGGCATTTGACAGATTATTCGTGTGTATGGGCTCACGAATAGCTTCCAAAGGATATTATCACTGGAAATCCTACTAATGGGTGGAAAGGATACCTGTGATGGCTTCCGATGGATTATTCGTGTGTATGGGCGCACGGATAGCTTCCAAAGAATGTTATCATCGAAGATCCTACTGATTCGTGGAAAAAATAGCTCGTCCGGTCAATCTGGCAGGGACAGATAGAGGTTTGAATTCTACTTTGTTTATGGGTAATCGTCTTGTAAAGACCTCATTGGGTTTGAATCCCTAAATGCAAGTGGGTAATCATCTTGTGAAGTCCTCCCTATGGTCATACCCCTAAATGCAAGAAATAATTAAGGGAATTGAGCCCGGTAGGTTGAAAATCCTACAAAACCACGATGTACATATAGGAAGTGCGAATGAAAGGTGATAGATGTGAACGTGGAATATCAGGTGAAAGTTACTCGGTAGAACTGGCTGATCACCGGGAATTGCATTCATTAGCATGCATTGGGTGCGTATTGTATCATTTGCTTAACCATTAATTGCTGTTCTTAATATTCACGTACTAATGTGGATCTCATGCTAGGAATTGTGCTAATGATCTAATGGTGTACGATTGTATCACTTTTTTCTTAATTACCATGTCATTACTGAGTTTGACTTCGGACTAACAGTATTCCATGAGGATGAATGACATAATTGATTCTTACAGGGCATTCCAAGATCACGCAACTTTCTGTTGGCTCAAATATGGTTATGTTGATGTAATGGGATTACGTCTGATTAATTTTCTTTCGTTGTTACTTTGGGATTTTGGTTCTTCTGAAGTCATGTGTAATGACCTGAACCTTTGAAAGTATTTTATTTTCCTAGTTATAATATATGAATAAATTATTGGAGTTATCTG
>JAUPMG010000010.1:128133-143706 GCA_031762675.1 Pachysandra terminalis
ACCTTTTTCTGGTGATAAGAACGGTCAGATATCTCTCTGACGTTTCAAATCTTGCTTTTCACCAAAACGGTCTAATCTCCGTACACAGCTGCTGACAGCTTGCACGTGAAAGGGACGGCTGTATGGTCATTTCAGTTTTATTGAATGATTCAGTGTATACGGCTATACCCAAAACGCGTACAAGCGCTTGTAATCAAGCGCTGCGTGTAAAGGGTGGTTAAATTAGCCCGCCTGATTAACAATATCTTAGTTGACGAGATATTTGCATCTCTAAAATAAGGTCATTTGTTCCCGCGAATGCATCCGTTACTGTTGGTGTCGGTGGACATTAGTATTATTTTTTGTTAGCCACAATATTTATCTAATCATATTGTTTTATTTTTCTTTTAAAACCATCTACGTATTCTAATTTCTTTTAAAGAAATAATTCATGCAATTTACGTTATATTAATGTTTAATTTTCTACCCGATTTGATCCAAAAACTTGAGTCTCTTGCTCTTCTTTCATGGCCTCTTCCCTCCTAAAAGCATTTCTGCTACTACTGTTTTCAATCTTCTTCACCAGATCATGGGCTCTTTCATCTGCTTCGTTAGACACTCATTTGTCTTCTATAAGATCCATATGCAAAACAACACCATACCCGGATGCTTGTTTTGATTCATTGAAGCTCTCCATCTCCATAAGCATCAATCCTAACATCATAGGCTATGTCCTCCAATCCCTCCAGACTGCCATATCTGAAGCCGAAAAGCTTTCAAATCTCTTCTTCAAAACTGGCAACTCCAACATCATCGAAAAACAGAGAGGTGCCATCCAAGATTGCAAGGAGCTTCACCAAATCACCATGTCTTCTCTACAAAGATCCGTGCCCCGAATCCGTTCAGCGGATTCGCGTAAGATATCGGATGCAAAAGCGTTCCTAAGCGCGGCTCTCACAAACAAAAACACGTGCCTGGAGGGCCTTGATTCAGCTACAGGTCCTTTAAAGCCGGTCCTAGTTAACTCTTGGATCAGTGCTTATAACCATGTCAGTAATTCTCTATCGATTCTGTCGAAGCCCGGTACATTAAAAGGCGGTAATAATCGCCGTCGTCTTTTGGGTTTTCCGAAATGGATATCCCAAAAAGATCTTCGGATCTTGCAGAGCTTCGACGACGAGTACAACCCGAGTGATGTGTTAACGGTGGCAGTAGACGGGACCGGAAACTTCACAACGATTACGGACGCGATTAATTTCGCTCCCAATAACAGTTACGATCGGATAATTATCTACGTAAGAGAAGGGATATACAGAGAAAACGTGGAAATCCCAAGCAATAAGCCTAACATTGTTCTGTTGGGAGATGGAGGAGACGTCACAGTGATTACAGGTAGCAGAAGCGTGGGTGATGGATGGACTACTTTCAGGTCTGCAACTCTTGGTAAGTTAGTTTATAATTTAAATTCTCTCTTCCTCATTCGATTAGACTGTATCTGTATAATTTAAACTTGTTTTGATTTGACAAATTTCAGCTGTCTCGGGAGAGGGATTTTTGGCGCGAGACATAACCATTGAGAACACGGCAGGACCCGAGAAACACCAAGCCGTTGCCCTGAGAGTTAATGCCGATTTGGCAGCACTATACAAGTGCACCATTAAAGGGTATCAAGATACTCTGTACACACACTCGTTTCGACAGTTTTACAGAGAATGTGACATACTGGGGACCATCGATTTCATTTCTGGAAATGCAGCCGTCGTCTTCCAAGGATGTAACATTATAGCCAGAATGCCCATGTCCGGCCAATTCAACGTCATCACCGCCCAAGCTAAAGACAGCCCGTATGAGGTCACCGGGATTTCGATACAGAACTGTTCAATTCTGGCAACGGATGAATTGTATGTAAACTCCAACAACGTGAAGAGCTATCTTGGGAGACCATTGAGAGTGTTTTCTACGACGGTTTACTTGGAGTCGTACTTTGATGATTTTATTGACCCGGCCGGGTGGACGGAGTGGTCTGGGGATGAAGGTTTGGACACGTTGTATTATGGAGAGTACGATAATAACGGACCCGGTTCAGGGACTGAAAATCGGGTCAACTGGCTGGGATATCACGTTATGGACTATTACGTTGCATTGAATTTCACGGCCTCCGAGTTCATTACCGGTGATGAATGGCTTCAGTCCACTTCATTTCCTTTTGATGAAGGAATTTAATCATGTTTTTTTATGTCATAATACGACCACAACTTAAAACTATTCTCTACCATCAGTAATTGACAACTAGGATTTCTTTCGTAGTATGCAGCACACCTGATACTTCCACCGCACTCGTCTAGGGTGACATAGCTTTTTATTTTCTGTGATCAGGGTTAATGGTGTGACTCCTCACCTACAAAGGGGGGACCCTCTATTTCCATCAATAAATCCAAATATATTTATTTATTTGCATGAATTATCCTTACAGAGGTCTTGTCGTTGTTTCCTCCGTATCTTTACAAGTGGGGTCCACAGGACAGTTGTCGTCATTTCATGTTTCTAACAAGGGTTTTACTAGCAGAGGTCCGCCTCCGTTTTATTTATAGCTTGCAATATTACAAGAAGTTAAGCCAAACATAACTTAAGACCTTGAAAATTAATAATGCAAATGAGTTTAAGGAACTGTTCCTGGAATGAGATTCTAAGGTGGCGTTTGCCCGGCTTGTGCTTATGGATCAGCATTTAGTGTACAAGTGGTTCCATGGGAGCACTTATCCACACCAACAATAAGTGTTTACTTGAAGCAAATTGTGTTTGGTAAAAATATTTATTTAAGCACTTATAAAAGTTTATGAATAAAATAAGTATTATAAAAATATTATTAAATTCAAAAATAATATTTATTTAAATGTTTATGAAAGTTTAGGGATAAAATAGATATTTTAAAATATTACTAAAGTTGTGAAATAGTTTAACGTATAAGAGCTTGGGAGAAGTTGCTCTCCTTATGGGTAGCCTTCCTCTACTAGCCTTCATCTACTGCTTATGGATACACGCTTATCCATAAGCCCAGCCAAACACATTTTTAAATTTAATAAATACTCTTACATAAGCTTAAGCTACAATAAGTACTTATAGAAGCAATGCCAAACGCCACCTAATAATCCATAATGAATAACAAACAATCCCTAAGTTTTCTTTCCTAGTCAATCAAAAAAAACATTCTCTAAACATGGTGGATTTCTCCGTCCAAATTGGATTGCTATGTAAAGGCATTATCTGTTGATATGTACCAAATATCACTTCAGAAACAAGTAGAATAAAGATTAATAACATATGAATACAACAAATTATTAGTCTCACTAGGTTAAATTTCAGAGGAAAGAATGATATGAGCACTCCAATAGCGTCCAAGTCTATTGGGTAAATTACTCAATGAGAGCACTTATGTAAATTACTTATTTTCAAAACATTAGTGATGTGTGGTAATTAAATACCTGAAATTAAGTGTCTTAATTATCAAGACAAAATGATAGAATTTATCTTTAAAATTGGGGTAAAAATGTTATTTTCATAAGTTTTATGTTAAATGTATTTGGGGGTTAAAAGTGTTATTTTGAAAATTTTACTGAGGTTAGTGAAACTTTGAAAAATAACACTTTAACCTCCAAATATCTCAGTAAACTTAAAAAGTGATATTTTTACTCGTAATCTTTCAGATAATTCCTATCATTTTATCTTGACCAGGTTGCATGTATCTCTCTCACCCATTGTTTCGCGGTTTCGCAACTGTACGAACAGCAGCAATACTGGGGGAACAAAACAACAGTAGTATTATTGCCATGCAATTGGCAGCATTATTATGGAACTTGTTTGTACTGCAAGTAATTACACCAACAACTACTACCACACCAAACGCGATAAGACTCCATTTCCCGACGGACTCATATATGAACTATGAAGTTCCCAAATTCAGAACAGAAAAGAAGGACGCAATGCCGTCAACGTTTTGCTTGTTTCTTTTCTTCTTTTTCTCCCAATTGACGAGTAACACGTTAACGTTGGTCGTCAAGGCACAGGCACCGGCACCTTCTGACGCATGCAAATCCACGCTCTACCCGAAGCTTTGCCGTTCCATATTGTCCACATTCCGCTCGACGCCTTCAGACCCGTACGACTACAGCCGGTTCTCTATTAAACAATGCCTGAAGCAAGCGAGGAGGACGTCGGAGGTTATCGACCTGTATCTCACACACAAGCAACGCTCCGCATTAAGCCATATGGAGGCAGAAGCGCTTGACGACTGTCGTCAGCTCTCAGATCTGACCATAGACTATTTAGAGACCATCTCCACCCAGCTCAACTCGGCAGATTCATTAACTGGCGAACTCGTTGACCGAGTACAAACTCTGTTAAGCGCTATTGTGACAAACCAGCAGACCTGCTTCGATGGTCTTCAAGACTCGGGAAGCAGCATGTTGGGTGCGTTGTACGAACCCCTCACTAATGCTACTGAGCTGTACAGTATTGCACTTGGGTTGGTAACTCACTCCTTGGCTCGGAATCATACCAAAAGGAAAAGGATACTAATCGACCACTGGATTCCCTCAAGCTTAAACCGGCAGTGGAAAACCGGGTTCACCTTCTATCGAATTGCAGGTAGGTAACCATTCTTTCAATTATGTTTATTTACATACACTGTCACTGCTCACTACTCATACATAAAAAAAATAATAAAAATTGTAATTTAAACTTGATTGAGAGCATTTCGTCTGGTCGATCGATTTGTTGGACAATTTGCTGCTCCACATGCTGTAGTGTTTCTACCCTGCGTTGAAATGCTTGTATTCTAATGCATTATAACTAGGGTACAAGCATTTCAGTGCAGGATACAAGCATTTCAACACGGGGTATATGCGCGGTGCTGCAAATCGTCCAGCTTCGTGGACCAGACGAAATGTTCTCAACTTGATATGGCCACGTGGCTAATTCGTTAAAGGCTGTAACTCCCATTAAAAACAATAATAAAAACTAGACAGTGTAGTAAATGAACAGTTAGTTCAATCCAACACTTCTTAGATCGTTGGTGGCTTAATGCAGGGAAGAGGCGGCGCAACCTGGCGGAATTGATGGAAGGTGGGATCCTTGTGAACGAAACGGTGACAGTAACCAAAGACGGAAGTGGGAATTTCACGTGGATCGGCGACGCCCTCACACTTGCACCCAACAATTCAAGGGTAGAAGATGGATATTTTGTGATCTATTTAAAGGAAGGATTATATGAGGAGTATGTAAATGTACCAAGATATAAGAAGAATATAATGTTACTTGGTGATGGCATCAATCGGACAGTTATCACCGGTAATCGGAGTGTAATCGACGGCTGGACCACCTTCAACTCGGCCACTTTTGGTGATTATTTATCGATTTATTATAGAATACTTAATCCCTTCCTGATTATAAATGATCAAAATATTAATTTCACAAATATATGCATTTGCATGCAGCTGTTTCTGGGGAGCGATTCGTGGCCATAGACGTAACCTTCAAGAACACTGCGGGTCCAGAAAAACACCAAGCAGTGGCCATGAGGAACAACGCCGATCTCTCAACGTTTTACCGGTGCAGCTTCGAGGGATATCAAGACACCCTCTACGCACATTCTCTGAGGCAATTCTATAGAAACTGTGATATATATGGAACTGTGGATTTCATATTTGGAAACTCGGCTTCCGTCTTCCAGAGCTGCAATCTCTTTGCAAGAAAACCTATGGAAAACCAGAAAAACGCCTTCACTGCTCAAGGTCGAACCGACCCAAATCAAAACACGGGGATCTCCATCCATAACTGCAGCGTTCTTGCTGCACCCGACTTAGCAGCAGCACAGGATTTGATGAACTCAACGACCAAGAGTTATTTGGGGCGACCTTGGAAGCAATACTCAAGGACGGTGTACATGCAGTCTTTTATGGATAACGTGATTGATCCGGTTGGGTGGTTGGAATGGAATGGAACTGTTGGGTTAGACACGCTTTACTACGGTGAGTTCGAGAATTATGGAGCAGGGGCGAACACTAGTATGAGAGTGCAATGGCCAGGTTATAATGTGATGAATGCTTCACAAGCTGTGAATTTTACGGTTTACAACTTCACAATGGGGAATGCCTGGATACCATACTCTACTATACCCTACTCTGGAGGATTGATGTAGCTATATAGTTTCAAAATTTGTAACTGTCCAATCCCAGTAAAAAATATATTATTAAAAATTATTACAAGTATGCGCTGATTTGGTTCAGGCATGGCCCAATCCCATTAAAAATAAACTGATATGGGGCCTTCGATGGGCCAGAATAAAAGCCTTTCTTTAATCAAGAGTTGAAGTTTCAAACCTTCTCATTGTGCACATAATTGAACTCTAAGGTTTTAATTCTCGGGATTTGGGATCGGACCGGTCCCGGCAGATCTCGATCCGAATCGGCAATATCGGCCGGTATTGACCATCCAGGTCCGATCCAAAAGTTAGATCGTCCGTAAAAAAAAAAAAAGTTTGGATCGGTTGGATCGTTCGCCGTAATAGGATTCTACTGCCTCAATGATCGTGGCTTAGTGATCCTCTTACAGAGAGCAACCGATCTAGTCAGAGAGAGAGAGAGAGAGTGATTTGGATTTGTTTAAAAGAAAAAAGAGGGCGTCAAAGAACCTTGGTTGATGATTTGGACCTTTTGCTTGGCCAATTCTTTTCGCCTGAAAATGGAAAGGTTTGATCGCTTGATCAAGACATATAATCAAAATTTGGGGTTTGAATAGGAGAGAGAAGAGGCTACCATGTCCCGCCATAAATTCGAAGATAAAGTTCTTGCTTATCTGCTGGCCCAAGATTGGATTTCGTGATGACTTCCAGTTTTTTTTTTCCTGCAAAACCTGAGAGTTCCACTTGCCTAAAAATGGAAAGGCTCGATTGATCATAACATATATATATATATAAAATTGGATCGGCCGATCCAATCACTGGACCGGTCCGTATCGGTTGGACCAATCCGATCCAAAGCCACTTGATACAATAGTTATATTGTGGCTTGGGATTAGACCAATTTTAACCGATCCCGATACGATCCAAAGCCACTTGATACAATAGTTATATTGTGGCTTGGGATTAGACTCGATACGGACCGACCGCTCTGATCTGGATCAGTTCGATCCTTGAAACCCTGATTGAACTTGGTCAAGGTGTATTATGCCAATATTTATAACTCCAATGGGCCCCACATTAAATGTATGAGAATAAATCAGGGAGTTGACAAATGGTGGTTGTATTCTGCCATTGCCCTCCCGCTACTTAGCTGTCCGTCCATATACGCTTCCTTGATCAACGGTTTGTGTAGTTGTACTATACTCGAGTCTGGACCCCTTTTGACTGTAGAGAGCGTACGAGGAGAGAGAAAGAAAGTGGAAGTTTATAGTAGAGTGAGAAAGAGGAGGTGTGTAGAAAAGAGAGAAGGGAAAAAGAGGGTATGTAGAAAAGAGATAAAGGGAGAAGAGGACTGCTACCGCAGTTGCTGGTAGTCGAGCGGAGAGAGAAGAGAAGAGTATTGTTTATTTTCTGAATGAGTTTAGGTAAAGGGTAATTTAAAAAATAAATATTTAAAAAATATATACTTTTAAACTCTTGTTAATATTTTATTTTCTGTGATAATTTTGTGATTTTAGTGTTTCTTTCTAACTCTTTTACTAAAAGTCCAATTACTTAATAGTGCATAAATTAACTTGTGACAATGCCCCTCAAACCAATTAACCATTGTTGTGTGGGACCGGGATACTATCCTAAGCCGGCAATCCCTTCTTTGGTTTTTCACGGGTCTCTTTGCATATTTACCTATTTTGCCTCTGGTTAAGATATTTACAAAGTTTGTGACCAATTTAATTCAAAAAATTAGTTCATGTCGATGATCAGAGGGCTTAATTAATCCTCATATAACACGTGTCATTATCTTAGAATATGTGTACGGGACTTTAATTCAATCACACTGAATCACTGCCAAAAGTAATTACTTACCGCCTTTTAGCTTTACATGTGCTAGCTATCATGACGGTTGTATGTTGATTTGATTTGGAAACAACTTTTAGAATGTGTCAGAGATATCTGACCTAAAAAAAGGTGAAACTTCTCGAAGAATCTACCTCTGAAAACAGTTCATTATACCGAACTGTTCCACATGTCCAAAATCTAAAGGTAGTGGTTAAACTTCTACGTTAACCACCTTCGAGATGAACGAAGTATTAATGATTTGAACTTTTGACAAGACAAATTATAACTCCTTCCGAAGGACAGCAGTAGGAGTACGCTATTCCTAATAAGCTCTTCAAACATATATATTTCTAAACCAAGACCCGAAGTCATACCTTCTCATCCTCCAGAATAAACTTTGAATGATATTATTACTTTATTATGTACTTTGAGAGAAATCCCTTTAAGAATGAGCGTTCGAATGCATACTTTAAACCTTCTTACTTAGAAATCACATTTAGATCATATCCATAGACTTCGAAAGACAATCTATTATCATTTTCCTTGTAGGAATTACGAAAGAGACATATTTCCTTCTGATTTGTTCAAATCACAGGCCAACCACCTCCATAAGGGAGTACTTCGAATTCAAATTATTACCTTTCCATAAATCTCTTTCGAGTGACAAATATGAAAATATATTTTTGATTCACTAACTTTGAAGTACCCTCACTAAGGAATACTTCGAAGTCATGTTCTCTCTCCATACGTTACCCTCGAGTAACAATTATGGATTTAACTTCACTGATCTTGAAATACCTTCACAAATGAGTACTTCAAAGCCATGTTTTTACCTCTCCATATGTCGCCTTCGAGTGACGGTAATAATTTGCAAGAGTAAATTATATACTTTACTTAAGAGTACTTCGGCGGACAAAGACAAGTTGTTACCCTCGAAGGCACTCTTAAATACATTCAAACTACAAAGTAGAGTTTGAAGTCGCTCTTATTTATCCTTAGGATTTGACTTCAAATGACATTTCATATTATATATGCCTACTTCGAATAAAATCCTCAAGGATGGTACTTCGGAGGCATATCCTTATTTCCCATAAGTTATCTCTGAATGAGATATTTGTGCTTCGGGGTCTCTTTTAAAGAAGTTATAGAATGACATATGTACTCTGATTTCATCAAGTCAAAGGCACTCAAGTTGATCATGCGTAAACTCTAAACTTCAAAAGGGCCTAGATAACTTCCTTATATGGACTATTGATCATGAAAACGAGTTGTCTACTGAGAAATCTAACTTTGAAATTTCAATATGGGTAATTCGCGAATACAATGATCACGTTGTAATGTATGGTTATTCTAACATCCTTAGAAGGCATATAGCCGCCAAAAGAGATTCCTTCGTGATAAATGAAATCCAGAAGAGGATATAGCATTCAATAAACTCATTTACTTCAAATGATTGGAATAAATTCCTGGCAGCGCGTGATAAAACCTTAGCTACTTATAATATCTGGTGTAACTTGTCTAAATTGGGGGTTTTGTCTTATCTGGAATGACAGTAAGAATGGAAACGTTGCTTTTAGATTTTCATGTATGCTACACGTGTCAATTAAACCATATTCTTCTAAATCTAAAGCAACCTATCACAGAGCAAGTTTGTGGATTTGAAGTGACTCATCTCTCTTTCTGGAAATAACTTAAGCGTGTTGAAATACACGTGACATTCGAGATATGCTTTGACGCATGGGGATATTTATTAGCATCTCTCTGGACACTTGGTTGAATTACATCTGTCCTAATTTGATAAGCTAAATTCCCTATAAATAGCAGAACATATTCTCTATTAAAAACATTAAGAACTATTCAAAAGTTCTGAAAAAAGTTAAGAGGTAGAAAACAATAATGAGTAAAGACACTGAAAGAGAAGGAGGATGATCATTTATATATTGTATTTCTCAATACATGATATAGACTTCGGTCCTTCAGATACTGAGGTTTTCTTACTCTGAGATACGCATTCAAACTGACTTACTGTTATTTCAATATCCTCTCCCTTTGTCTCTTCTCTTTGTCTTATTTACAAATTATGTTTGTGAAAAAACTCTTTAATATAACGGATGTACAACAATTTAGACTATCCTAAAAGAGACTCTCTGAACTTTCTCTTTTGAAAGATTATTGTATTGGCACTTTATATTATTCAATAAAATTCTTTTATATATTGTGTCTTTTTATAAATCCCGCATCAACAATGTCATGAGGCCAAATTTCAGGGCTAACCATATATGAAGATGATAGTGAGGGTACTTTCGTCATCCAACAAAAATTATGATGATCAATTGATCATGACTCCTTAGCCATTTTATTATTCTTTTTTGTTACCGGGATTAAAAAATAAAATAAAATAAAATAGTTGTAGCATATATTAATTATAAATGATTATTAGTACTTAAGGAAGAAGCTTCAAGCAAGGTTCCCAAGTAGAACATATACAAGACACAACCACCAGCAGCACGAGAAAGAACATCGATCAAGATAAAAAAGGAAAGAAAATATTCATTGATGGATTCTATCAATTCCTCCAAGGGTTACGACAAGGTAGATCCACTGGAAGAGCAAGCCTTCCGCCGCAAGACTCGTAAACGTCTGATCGTCATCATCGTCTCCGTAATCGACTTACTCAGCCATTATCATCGGTGCCGTAGTCGGAACCCTGGTCCACAAGAACAACTCCGGATCGTCGACAGAAACCCCAGCCCCCCAATCAACCTCAGCTACCGTGGCCCAATCCATCAAAGCCGTCTGCAATCAGACCCTGTATCCAGACTCCTGCTTCTCGAGCCTCTCTTCTCTCGAGATCAACTCCAACAAAGCCGCCAACCCAGAAGAGCTCTTCAAGCTCTCTCGGCAAGTCGCCATTAATGAGCTCTCCAAGCTTTCTTCGTTGCCGGGAAAGCTCATCGCTAGAGTCAACGATGAGCAAACCAAGAAAGCATTGACTGATTGTCAGACGCTCTTTGAAGATGCCATTGATCAGGTCAACACATCTCTATCCTCCGCGCAGGTGGGAAGAGAAGGGGATAATTTGATATCTTCTTCGAGGATCAGTGACATCAAGACGTGGCTTAGCAGCGCAATCACCGATCAGGAGACATGTTTAGACGGTTTACTGGAGATGAATTCAACTCTGTTGGAAGAGATGAAGACTGCAATGAAGAATTCGACGGAGTTCACCAGCAATAGCCTAGCAATCGTCGCTAAGATCTTGAGCGTTCTTGCCGATTTTAACATTCCGATTCACCGAAAGTTACTGAGGTTTGATGATCAGGCCCTGAGTGGGTCCAACCCGCGAGACAGGAAACTCCTGCAGGAGGTCAACCCTAACAGGGCTCTATGGACACGTGTTAGGCTCAATTGCACCTAACAGGGCTCTGCTAACATATTTAGCACCTAACAGGGGCTCTGCTAACATAGGATCCCGTTTCACGAGCGAACCAGGGTCTTTTGTTATGAAGATTCCGTATTATGACCATGTTATGTAACACAAGAACATGATATGTGTCCAGGGGCTCATCAAGGGGTTTTGGGAACTGGTAGGGCTTGGGCGGGCTCGGACCGAGTTTGCACTCCATTATAACATAATTTATGGTGGCTCGAGCCCGGTTCAACTCGACCTTATAAATTCAAATCTGTTATTTTTAAATTTAAAAGCTTCAAAAGTCGTCTTACAATTTTGTTACTTAAATGATCGAACATGAGTCTCCTCAACGAGAATATGAGTTTGTCACCACTAAACTAAAGTCACAAATTGATGTCTATTCTAATTAAAAATTATATATATCTAATTAATATTGGGCCAGATTGAGCTAGGCTAATCTAGCATGAACTGGAGCCTGGCCCAAAGTTTAATCGGGCCTTAAATTTGAGCCCGTCCGGGCCCTACAGGCCACTTATCCTTGCCCAAGCTTGCCCAGTCATAGGGCCGAGCGGATCACCGGCATGTTGCCACCCCTAATCATAGTCCTAGGGTTCACCCTTTTCTAAGGTTCTTAAATTGGCAAGTGAACAGTGGATACCCAAGACATGTGTCATGCTCCTGTTTAGATAACAGAAGATCTCTGTCCGCTACAAGTCGAGCTTACACCTTAATATAACATTACCTATGTTGGCCGAAGCCTGATCCGTCCTATCCTTCGGATTCAAAGGTGTAAGCCCAAACCCAATGTATTTAAAATACATAAAGCCTGACCCTGGTTACAAATTCAAATGATTTACTTTTTAAAATTAGAAAACTATAAATTACAAAATATTTCATAACTACTTATAAAAAAACTAAATGTTTTGAGATTTATAGTATATTAATTTATAAATAAAATTGTATGATTATGTAATGAAATGAAAGTAAGACATTTGTATTGATAATATAATATTACTATGTATACAAAACGAACAATGCATAGGTCGGATTGGGTTGGTTCGGGCCAATCTGGCTCCAAAAACCGATTGGGCTTTAAATGTAAACCCGGCCCTACGGACAACTTATCCTTGACCAATCTTGTCCAATTATAGGGCCGGGCTGGCCGGCCGGGAGTTTTTTCTACAATGATAAGATGCTTTGTTTTGCCCATGTTTTAGTAGCAACGTTGACCCATATAAGATTAATGGTGTGTACAAACATGCATGAAACACAGCTGCAGTTGGGAGGGGGTTCATTGCAAAGGACATGGGATTCATAAACACGGCAGGAGCCGAGAGGCACCAGGCCGTTGCCTTCAGATCTGGATCAGACCGCTCCGTATTCTATAAATGCTCCTTCATCGGATTCCAGGACACCCTCTACGCTCATTCCAACCGTCAGTTCTACAGGGAGTGTGACATCACCG
The DNA here is from genome assembly GCA_031762675.1 of Pachysandra terminalis. Taxonomy (NCBI): domain Eukaryota; kingdom Viridiplantae; phylum Streptophyta; class Magnoliopsida; order Buxales; family Buxaceae; genus Pachysandra; species Pachysandra terminalis. The sequence goes on from JAUPMG010000010.1 coordinate 141,004, forward strand.
GCACCATCAACTTCATCTTCGGCAATGCTGCGGTCGTCTTCCAGATTTGCAATATCCAACCCAGGCAGCCCATGAGCAACCAATTCAACACCATCACGGCTCAAGGCAAGAAAGACCCCAACGAGAACACCGGAATCTCTATCCAAAGGTGTCAGATATCCCCACTGGACACCAATCTTTCGGCTCCTACCTACCTTGGTAGGCCTTGGAAGCCTTTGTCAACCACCGTCATCATGCAGTCCAATATCGGAGCCTTTATCAACCCAGCCGGATTGAAGGAATGGACGCCCAACGTTGACCCACCCAGAACCATATTCTACGCCGAGTACATGAATACTGGGCCTGGGTCCGGTGTGGACAAGGATGAAATGGGCTGGATATAAACCCAAAATCACAGATAATGAGGCTGCCAAGTTCAGCGTGGAATCATTTATTCAGGGGGGAGAATGGTTGCCGCAATCCAACGTGATGTATGAGGGATCCTTGTGATAATTACTATATTTGATCAGAATTAGCCCAAATTAATTAAAAATGGGTAATACTTGTTTGTATGGGAGAAGGAATTCCTTTTGATTATATTGTTGTTCTTAATTACAATAGCATTTCATTTTTCTTTTGGTGAATCCTTATAATTGTCATTTGTTACGCATATTATACTTTGTGAGTAATTATAGAGAAAAAATTATTAATTCCCATTTATCATATATATTCTATCCCCTCCAAAACATCATACAAGTAGTATTCTATATAACTCATGCACTATAATTATACCATAGTTGATTGAAAGCCCAGTACTCTCTTCCTTAATTAGATCATCAAACAACTTGTAATACATTTTGTTTGTGCGGTCTGAAGACATTCCCATATATAGGAACTCAAGGGCAGCGAATTTTCTGTGAGCAGAAACCCTGTGTAGTGTAGAGACAACACCCAGGAGGAGCAGGACACACCAAAACTGCATCCAAGGAGCAAAATGGTATTTTTGCCTTCTGGGCGTTGTCTCTACAACATAAGGCGCTCAGAGAAGATCCCGGCCCGAACTGAAGATGAAAAAGGCTCCCAGTAATCTTTGGTTTACATTAAATTGTCACGTAGTCTTTTAATTAAGAAAAGATAGTCAGTTCCCCCCTCTTTCTTTCACAACTTCCAAGTCCAAAAGTACATGTGACTATGTCCCAAAAAAGATGAAGGTGGGATTGTCACACGTCTCCACACCTTATCCACACGTTGCTGCAATGCTTTTTCTCGTTTTGAAAACACCTCTAAGAGGGCCCTCACTTGATTTGCTTTATGAGCCCTCGTGTTTGTTTTATATAACACGCCTCATAACATCATAACAGAGGATCCGTATCCTCAACTCAAGTAAGCTTATCCATTGGGAGTGCATACAGAGACGAAGTAGACAACGGAAAAATTGGGAATCCATCGAACAGTTTATTAATTCGCTTTTTGGTTGAGAGGAAAGGAGGGGAGAGCATTTCGTCTTGAGCGTGCGCGTATTCACTTCATATATTCATATGATTTTATTTTTTAGTGATAATGTGAGAAATATAACTTGCATACGTAGAGGCTACGGCCATCTTCCAAATTTTTTCGCTGGTTAAGAATTAAAGACTTGGAAGATGAGATGTGTCCCATCCAAACTGGTCCTCATTGCCATCCATCTCGCGGATATGCTTTAGCTTTGTCGGAATCGCTGTTTCTTAGAATCGATGACCCAAGGAATTGCATTGACCTCCAAAGTAAGTACGTATGTCAATCCAACATTGTATTGGTTCAAGTATCAGTGTACATTTCGTGGCTCCACCGGCGGTTGCTACTTACTAATAAAAGGACGCACCTAATATTAACACGCACTTCATGTTGTACTGCTACTTGCCTAAAGTTCACTTTTATTTATCTATGCATTCATTAAATTGTTTAAATGACCACATGACGTGTACGGTGTAGATTGACTAATAATCCGAAGATATCATACTATACTATTGAAGAAAAACAGAACCATTTTTCCTTATGTAATGGATCCTCTCAAATTACAATCACCCGTTAATTGATTTGAAATCAATTGACATGTAGGATAAAAATGTTGGTGATGACGGATTTGTAAAAGGATAACTGTATTAGAATGAACCAATTACAGTCATCAACCGGAGAGTAAGGTAGGAAGTCTGTCTCGAGACAGCTTAAACCGTCGCGCAATCGTTCTGTCTAGAGCGTTCCTTGTCAATCTTTGACCTGTGGAGAAAACAGAGAAAGGGTAGAAAGAAGGGAAGGGTTGCAATAACTGAGGAAAGGGGAGTGAATGCAGTTACAGAGTTATAAAACCTCACAGGTTTGAAGATTTTTCTTTCTATTTCGATGTCTTCAATCTCTGTTATTTCAGGGTTACGAATTTCTGGTTTTTTATTCAGACCTTCGATCCTCTTCAATGGAGGATGGGGACTGGTATTTGTAGAGAGAGTTTCCTACTCTCAATAGGACAAGTGTCACTCGGCCAAGCGTTTAGAGGGGGACCCTCGAGTGCTAAGCAGTTCATGAGTGACACGTGGTCCTGGAAAATATCTTGAGGGATGCGTGTACTCCAATACGTCTAAGTCATAGTCAGAGAAAGAGACCAAATTATTTCAAACCTTAAAAACTGCTTTGCAAAAGGTTGCTTTGGAACTTGAGCAACACTGTCTCTGCAGACATGTGTCACTTTCA
>JAUPMG010000010.1:159881-176643 GCA_031762675.1 Pachysandra terminalis
CGGCTGCGCGACGGTTTAGGCTGTCTTGAGATAGACTTCCTACCTTACTCTCTGGTTGATGATTGTAATTGGTTCTTATATATTAGTTGTCATTATCTTCTAATATATTTAGTCTGTTACAAATCCGTCATCACCAATATCATATTTGATCAAGTAAACTGGTTGGCCCTTCTAGTGCTTATAGTTATGTGCTTTAGGATAAGTGACTCAACATTAGCACTTATATATGGATACCATAAGTAGCTTTATCTAAAAACAAATGGTATTTGGTAAATACAGGTGGTTAAGTGATTTATCAAGACAAAGTGATGGGAACTATCATTGAGTTTGGGACAGTATTCTTCTACTGCTTATGGATAAGAACTATCGATTTAATGTTTTGAAAAGCACTTTAGCTTAAAAAAAAAACTTCTCCCATTTGGTGCAGCTTCCTAAGGGCTAGGAAGCCCTTCCTTGGCTTAAAAGGGCTTCCTACCCAATGCTTGGGGTGTTTAGGCTACGTTTGACCCGGTTTGTGCTTTTGGATATACACTCATTGGATAAGTGGCTCAATGGGAACACTTATCCCCAGCAACAATAAAATGCTTACTTGAGGACAACAGTGTTTAGTAAATACATTTATTTAAGTGCTTATGAAAGTTTAGGGGTAAAATAGGTTTTATGAAAATATTACTAAAGTTTAGAAATAACATTTATTTAAGTGCTTATGAAAGCTTAGGGGTAAAATAGGTATTATAAAAGTATTATTAAAGTTTAGAAATACCCTCCCGCATAAGTGATAAGAGAAGTTTTCAACAGCTTTTCCTTATGGGTAGCCTTCCTCTACTTCTTATGGGTAAGCACTTACCCATTAGGTGTTACCAAACACAATTTTAATTTCAAAAAGCTCTTTGATAAGCTATTTGCTGAAATAAGCACTTATATAAGCCTGGCCAAATACAGCCTTAGTGACACTTTTGAAAGCTACTTCGGATGGAAATGTTTATTTAGAAAGTCCATTTTGGTGAAGTATGAGTGGGATAGCTTTTAAAAATGTTTTTGTAGGACGCAATTAGATATGTTCTAAATTTAAGTAAAACTTTTAAAATGATAAAATTATCCTTTCATTTTTATTATACACTATTTAAAAAGACAAATTTACCCATCTAGCTCAAGACTATGTACCAAAGCATCCTTTTATATAATTTTTCTCACCAAAAGCAATTTTTTGCCGACGACTTTAATTCAAAGCCTTTTTTAACAAAGCCCTTCACATTAAAATCCTTTGATTTGTAGGAAGTTATGCCAAACGAGAACTTAATAAGATATAAAATAAGCACTTAATTGTAACGGTCAATTAAATACCCTCTCATTAATGGTAACTTATTAATTGTAACTCAAGGGACCACATCTCGTCATCACTTGACTTCATCAAACCGTAGGTCGGCATGCCAAGGTTCAGCTCGGCCGCCACTGATACCCGTGTTGGTGTCTGCCACACCTTAAGGACGTTGGAAATCCCTTGACGGGCTCTCGCCTAGGATGGAGTTCTCCTCTCCGATAAACTTCTGCAAATCACATATACATAATTAGTCAGTTACCGAACCAATTATTAATAAGTTTGGTCGTGTCGTGCCAGCCACAATTCTCAGTATGGCCATCTCATTTAATATCGAGGATTCATTCATACAAATATAGGACAATTTGGGACCTCTGGGAGCTCAAAAATGGCCCCCGAAAAACATGGATTGCCGGGACAACACCATGCCAGGGTGGTTGGGAATCCCGGCATGCCTGGGCGTCTAGGCCATATGGCTTGGGCACCCACCCATGTCGGGGACCCCAGCATGCCTAGGCGCTTAGGCCATTTGGCCAAGGTGCCCACCCATCTAGGGGACCTCAACGTTTTCCAGGCAAGGGCGTCGATATTTGCCAGGGGGACTCCGACAATTACCAGGATTTGTTCATTCTTATTTTTACTCTTTTGAGAAAAGTGCTCGTCTTGGTTTCTCTCATGTCATTTGCCGACGAGTTCGGGATATCAAATGGGCTTGTCAAAGTCTCAGTTTGTTTGTCAGGATGCCTGACGAACCTGGTTCAGCCAAATTAACAAAAGTTGTTAATGTCTCAAATCTCGATCTTATGTTAATTCAATAGTCCAATAGGTAATGACATGGCTCGGGACCCACCATCTCACCTCATTATGATGACAAGGCATTCTTGACAAAAATGACCTTCAACATTAAGCCCCGTTTTGCCGATGGCACTTGCAAAATGCCGGGAGGCAAAATGCCAAGGTCATTTTTGGGAGAAAATACCATAAGTCAACTACTCTCAGAATTATCATCCTTTTATGTCATTATATTTAAAATGATCTTAACTAATAGTGGGTTCCTTTATTACCATGAGTTCACCCCAAATATCTGTGTGGAAGTCGAAGCGTTGTCGATGCAAGTGATATGATAGTGTCACTCATTATTCCTTTACATATGCCAAAGAGACATGCTCGTTCCATAACTCATTCTTCACTTCTCCTACTCGCTTTCAATAATGAAGCAAATGCGTCTTTTGATAAACAACGTATCATCTTCTACGTACTTTTCTCAAATAAGTCATCAGTCCCGAAGCTGTTTATAAAGGTACATGATAATTGTCGGCACCATTCATGAAGGTTCGTCTATTCGGATTTGCTTGTTGGGAGACATTGCATTACTCTTCTATAAGTTTGGCAATGCTTATTTCTCTATAGGCATTTTTTTCGAGCTTTTGATTCCCGTATTTTTCTGTCCACACCAATAAAGTGGTATTGCTTGAAAGACTACTGTCATAGAATATGTGGTTATCAGTCTAAAGAGTCTTCACTCTTATAGAACTGGCGTCATATACAAATTCTTGACCGTCTTTAGGTTTCACCACCTGAAAATATAGTATCATAGAAAATATGGTTGTCTTTCTAGAGAATTGTCACCCTTCTAGATCAGATGCTATACACAAATTCTTGGATGGCTTTGTGGGCATTTCATTGCCGTAGAAAATGTGGCTGCCTATCCGAAGATCGACGCCATACACAAATTCTTGACTAGTTTTGTCATAGAAAATATGGTTGTCAGTGCGGGGGTCGTTGCCTTACCAGACTTGATGCCATACATAAATTCTTAGCTCTCATTCCCTTTATGCTGGTGAAATCTCATTTTGCTCGCCGTGATCTCATTGTAAGCAGAACGGGCTCCATGACGGCTTCCATCAAGACTTGCATCTAACCTTTTCATAGAAGATGTGGTTGTTAATGCGGAGGTCCTTACCTTGCCAGAATTGACGCCGTACATAAATTCTCAGCTCTCATTCTCTTTATGCTAGTGAACTCTCATTTTGTCCACTGTGATCTCATTGTAAGCATGACGGGCTCCATGATGGCTTCCATCTAGACTTACATTTTTTCACTTGGACTCCTCATGCAAGAGGTGCTTCGTCATATCTCCCATTTGTGGCTGTGCTCCATTGTATAGACAGGCTTGGTCCACTCTCACAATAGTTACAAGTTGAATCCTTCTTGGTCGTCCAACGTCGAATCTCATAATGTTTGGCATTCATCACCTCACTAGATGACGATTGTTTGAATGTCACAGTATCGATGCACATCACCTCGTCAGATGGTGTTCGTAGAAATATCGCAACACTTGACAAGCTGTATTTCTGTAGCATCGTCAAAATTTCGTATCTTCTCACATATAGTGGTGTAGAGTTGGGATTGGTCGAGGTTCAGAAGGTTAGTAATGAGGTGACCGAGTGGCATTCTACTTAAGAACACCGGGAATAGGAATTGATCCGGTAACTGAATCATGCAACAATGCAACTCGAGAGATGATAAGCGACCAAGAGATGCTTGGCAGGTTGTATAGTTGTGGCTTCGTCAACATACTCAGTTTATGAAATGTAGAGTCTGCTTACCAGAACACTCATCGTAACAAAAATAGTTTGACAGATTCAGTTGTGATTTCTCTGACTATTTCATGCAACCCCTTAAGTACCATAAATGATTTCGTGCTTTTCTTGTCAAGTTCTATCGTGCTTTCTCTTATGATGTCAAGTTCTTCCATGTAATGGTCTTTGTTGAGCCTCTCTGTAAGGATAAATCTCTCATCCTAGGATGAAAACCATCGAAATATTATAGTTATGGAGAGCTTCATCATGCTGAATGTCTTTCGTTGTATCTTACACTTTTGACAATCTTCATCAGATCTCATTCTTTCTTTTCTCTCTCTTCTTTCTATTTTCTTGTCTTTCTTTTTTTGGATTGCATTTGCAGTTAAACCTCTCACTTTACTTTTTTACCGGTGATGGAAAGGTTGCCAAGACCGATAATTCTAGCCCCTATGTGTGATGGTACACGACATGTACAAAGCTTCTCGCCAAAAGGTAATATCTCATCAAGTATGGCAATGCCGGGGCACTCTCGTAAAGCGTATACCTTTCTCATTCAAAAATAATCTCTAACTCATTGAAGCCCCCTTGGCTTAATACAAAAAAAAATCCCCAAGGATCTAGACAATCCTTGGATCTTATTTACTAATGACTTTTTGATCTAGACAGCCACAAAGGTCATTTGTAGGATTAGTTCGACTCTTCATCTTCTCTTTGTTGGATTAGATAGTGTACTCCTTGAGCTTTTATTTTTGACGAACTGAGCCGTCGAGGATATTTCCATCTTGCTTTCTCTCTCTTTTCTCAGCTTCTCAATCCCCATCACTGATAGTGCCATGCACCAAGCATCCTCCGAGAGCTTGGTGAAGTTGTGGATGCCATTATTCGCAATGTAAGCACGATAATCCTAGCTCATGCCACTAATACAAAGCTATACAAGCCGATCCTCGTTGATGGATAGCAATCCAACGTCAATGTGTGAAATTGCTTGATGAAATCAACAAGTCCTTCACTAGTGCTCTGGTGTTCCTTACTAAGATTCACAAGGGTGATTCTCTCCTCGACAAGAAAGAACTTTTAGAAAAAGGTACGAACTATCTCCTCCCATGAGTGTATAGAATTCAACAGAAAGTTAAGAGTACCAAGAATAAGCTTTGTCGAAAAAGGGCTTAGAGAATTCTCGAAGTCACAGCTCCTTGTCAGAAGTGAATATGTCGAGGGAATCCGTGAAGAATATCTTTCAAGTATGAAGGACAAAAGTCACAATCTCTGTCATTCTCCTCCAATAATATTTTCTCACGTCTCAACAAAGCATTGACGTCGATAAGAGTAATATACTCATCGACCTGAGGCAGTTCTCCATTAAGGACATGATTAGCTTCTCGGTATGCCTATTTTTATATGTCCTCAGCAACAATAGGTGATGGAGGAGCTTGACAGACAGTAGTGATATTCGCGAGAACTTCAAAACACTGTTGTTTAGCTCGTGAAAGGTCGTCATGAGTTGAGTCAACTCGGCCATCGAATTCTCTTGTCCGACTGTCTGTTCGATCAGTGCATGGGATTGCAACTTGCCAATCTATTCTTGTTCAGTAACAAGAATGTTCGGTACTTGCAGCTCGTTATGAGCTATAATGGAGCTAGAATGTGTTCGGCGTTGCCTAAGTTCACTCACAATTTTCAAAGGTGAATCTTAATTTCGTATAAATGAAAAAGAAATGAAAATGAATTTATCTTTTTTCACAAAACTCAATTTGAATGATCAAACTCCCCAGCAGAGTTGCCATTTAATGTACGTGGGATTTTGGTGAACACTATCTACGTAGACCGAAGATGCTCACGTGTTCTCCCACGCATCTTAGGTTTGAGGTAACCAAATCCTACTTGGGCCTAAACCACTATGATACGGCCGCTCCTAAGATGCCGAGATTGGGGAAGTGGGTCGAGAAGGTAGGTTGTGGCTACGACCCGACGAAGGGAGATGCTCAATTCCTGACCGATGCCGCCTCAAGAATTGGCTTACAAGTCTTCCCAAATACTCTCTCTCTCTCTCTCTCTGTTTCTCTCAAGTACGTTGGAGAATTTCTCTGAGTATGCCGAAGAATCTCTGTAAAGATCTCCTAAGTCTGAAGCTAAGTGTAGAGCACAATAAGAAATGACAATAGTCTTCTCTCTCTAACACTTGTTCTCCTCTTTAGCCTAAGCCCTCATAGCTTTTATATAGGCCAATGGAATCTCTAGGATGATGACAAGTGTCACTATCGTTCTCATTTGTAATTACAACACATTAACTCACCTCATTAACATGGTAATAACCACATTAATACATAGAGGCTGAATTAATATCTGTTGTAACAGTCAACTAAATATCATTTCATTAATGGTAACTTATTAATTGCAACTCAAGAGCCCATATCTCGAATCACTTGACTTTGTCAAACGACGTGCCGAGGTTCAGTACGGCCACTGACGATACCTGTGTCCTTTTCCGTCACAGCTTAAGGTTGCCAGAAAACCCCCCTATGGGTTCTCATCCAGGACAGAGATCTCCTCTCCGAAAACTCCTGCAAAATCACATATATATAATTAGTCAGTTACTTAACCAATTATTCATAAGTTAAGTCATGCCGTGCTGAGCACGATTCTTAGTTTGGTCATCTCATTTTATGCTGGAGATTCATTAATACAAATATTGGGCAACCCGATACCTCTGGGAGTACTGGGAACTAAAAAAGGGCCCCAACAGACATGGATTGTTGGGACAACACCATGTCGGGGTGGCTCCACCTTGACATACCCGGGAGCCGAGGCCATTCCGCCTGGGTGTCCAACCATGTTGGGGACCTCGGCATGCCCAGGCGAGGGCCTAGGTCATTTGGCCTAAGTGCCCACCCATGAGGGTGGCCTGGAACCCCAACATACTCGGGCGCCTAGGACCCATGCTGGGGTGGCCGGGTCCTCAGCATCTGCATTCCAGGGACCTTGGCATTTGTCGGGCCAAGGCTCTGACATTTGCTAGGGGGACTTCGGCATTTTTCGTGATTTGCTCTTTCTTTTATTTTTACTCTTTTGGGCAAAGTGCTCGTCTTGGTTCCTCTTGTGGCATTTGCCAACGACTTCGAGAGACCAAAATAGTCTTGTCAAAGTCTCATTTCAATGCTCGGCTAATCTAGTTCGACCGAATTAACAAAAGTTGTTAATCTCACAAATCCCAATCTTATGCATAGTTTTAAATTTTGGCAAAATTTCGGTGTCGGCCTCCGAAACACGAAATACTAATTTTTCGACAAGAATTATTTCGGCCGAAAAAGTGCATATTTCGGCGGAATTTCTTTGAAATAATTTTACTTTGTCCAAAACAATTTGGTCAGAAATTGTCACTTTTTTGGCCAAAATAAATCAAAAACTCTATTTAAAGGTAAAAAAGATTGTAAAAATATATATTTACAACTCTATAAATAGCATCAAATTCTCTCACTTTTCACCCTTCATTTCTTATCCAAAAACTTATTTTATTAATTATTAATTATTATCGATTAAAAAAATTATTACTAATTATTTTTTTTCTTTTTCTTATACAGATACACAAATGGATTTCGTACCCGCAAAAATTGAAGGAAATCAAGAAACAAAGTTTAAAATTTCAGTTTAAACTTTTATACATTGTATTTTTTTAGATGTTAGAATTTGAATCCAATATATTTTGGATACTTATATACTTTGGATGTTGTAATATAAATGTTGTATTTATTAGTTGTAAACTTTTGTATTATTTCACATTATTAATCAAAATATTATTTTTTGTTTTTTTTTTAATTTGTATGTTCATAAATAATATATATTTTAATGAAAATATCACTTTTTATTGAGTAGGTTTATTATTTATATTTTAGAAGTTATTACTTAGTACTTATTAAAAAAAGAAAGAAATTGACTAAATTATGCCTATATTAAAATATTGTATATTAAAAAATAAGTGAATTTATTTCGGCGAAATAAACGAAATTTCGGGTATTATTTTAAATAAACAAAAAAATTTCAACAAAATTTCGCTAAAATATCCAAAATTTTGGATATTTAGGTTTCGTTTGGCTAGGCGAAATCAATAATATTTTCGAAATTTAAAACTATGTGTTTACATAACAGGAGCATAAACAATATCTTCATAGCAGGTCGACCACTTTAAGATTCAGATAAGACAGAAAGTCATATACCATCACAAATGCTGTAGCTACAAATGAACTTATTATAATGGAAGATCAAACAACTATAGAACAAATTACTTTTCTTATAAATGAAAGCAGTTCATAAAAATTGACCTCTTGTGAAATTCATTGTGACAGTTTGCAAAATCTTAGGCATCACGTGCTTTGCAAAGTCTGTAATATGGTGTGTGTGCACTGATGGAGTCCTAAGTGGCTTCTTACTAGCCACAGCTTGATTACACCAAAATGAACACAGGTCATATGTTGCCCTGAGAGACCTTTGTTACTCTTGTTAGAGTCTATTGTCACTGACATGCCCTTCTCCTTATGGAGGCGGATCCTCTGTTGTTATAAAAGGCTCTCATATGGGGCGTGTTATATAAAACAACACCGAGGGCAAATTTGTAATTTTTTTTTCACTTGAGTAGTTTTATAAGGGCAAAATTATAAATTTGCCCTCGCCCCAACGCAGGGCCTTTTATAACAAAGGATCCGCATCCTCTCCCTATTATGGATATCAATCAAACTTGACGAGTAGGGTCCACATTGGTCCAATATGAATCACTCATTTTACATGTGGTCCAATTGAACTTGGCATCCTCTTCAATAGGCGTTTGTAAATATGGCTTCCCGTCCTCTATGATGGTTACACTCATATTTACAGCGCCATTGATAAGGTGCTACATATACACGGCCGTAACTAATTTTGATAGAAGTCGATTAAAATAAAAACAAGTTTTAAGTTCATAGGTTTCTTAGGGTTTTAGAAATGTCAGTCATCTTTTTTAGTAGGACTGCACGAGTATGGGAGGATGCATCTCTGTCCATCTGACTTCCTCTAAATAGCGATGACTAATCAGTCCAGATTAGACCGAATCGATCCTTCCTTAAAACCTTGATTTGTCTTATGTGGGCTTTGCTTCCCCCGCCCTACTTTTCTTTTTCTAGACACTACATGAATTTTCATCCACAAACAAAAGCCAATTACAAACAAGGTTTAACAAACCAGAACCGGAGACCAAACCGATCCCATCCGATTTTTTGGTCTGGACTGCTGGTCTGGATTTGTACCAATTGGTTCAGATCCGGTACAAAAAGCAAAATAAAAATAAAAAAAATTTAAAAAAATTCAGATCATTGCTGTACCAACAGGAACTGGTCGCTGAGCTGCCGGACCGGCAGTATCAGTCGGCAGAACAATGAGTCCAGTTGTTGGACCGTCGAAACTAGTCTTCGGACAGATGATACTGTCACCGGACCACCGATCCATAACCCAACGATACAATCTTTTGTATCGCGGGTTGGAAGCTGACCGGTATGATCCGGTCCCGGTCCGGACAGGCCGATATCGTCCATCCGTGAAACCATGGCTACAAAAATAGAAATTAATTATGTTGTTTGGTTAAAAACTTAACCTGGTTTACTTATCAGAGGCAAGAGATCTAATAAGGTATATTAGCGATACACTGCAAAACTGCAGGTGACAGAGATCAATCCAGACCGTTAATTCAATGGTGGAAATAGCGGGGATCAGTGGAAATACAGGGCGATACAGAGGAAGTGATGGTGGCCGGTTTATCAGAATATATGGTGCCCAAATCATTAGTCGAAAATTAACAGATCTGCATCTCTCTGTATTGGGACCCAGGCGCAGAAATGATCAAGAACCATGAACTACTACTACTTTTACCCCCGTCGAGAGAGAGAGAGAGAGAGAGATGTTTAAAATCGGATGAAGCGAGCGATGACGATTGAGAGAGAGAAGGAGCTCGAGTTTCGGACTACGGGAACAGCAGTCATGAATGGAATCGCGTCAGAAAAACGAGAAAATAATCGCAAAAAGGGAAAAGGAAACATAATCCATTTGAGGATTTTTCAGAAATTCCAAGAACAAAAAACAAAAAGAAGGGAAGAAAAATCTCTTATTTCTTTTATAGCACGACAACATGTTGGGTTTATAGTCTCCGAAGCTCGTGGGTACCCATGGAATTAATCGAAAAACCTCCTTTTGGGGTACTAAGATTTTATTTTTGTTGAATTGAAATATTGAATAGACGGCACATCTTTATTAGTTATTATTTAATATATTTACACTCTTTTTGTTTTTCGTTTTTCTAGATTTGTTTTGGTTTATTTCTCGGGTTGTCAAAAGATTTTTATTTAGTTTTAATCTCTCCTTCTTTTCCTTTGATTTTGATGTTTGACCTGGTTGGCTTGGCTGTGTTTATGTGTTTGTGACAGCAGGAAAACTGACAATCTTTTAATTTAATTTGTGTTTGAGTTTGTGTAGATTTCGCGGTGTAGGAAATAGAATTTTTATTTCAGATGTCCTTTCCGGTTTTTTGGATTTTTAAGGGCCTTAGGGTTTCATTACTTTACTCTTATCTTTCGATGCCTGTTTTGATTTTAGGCACTACGGAACAAGCTTTTCTCAGTTGGGTCGTCGATTTTTCCTGATTTCTTCATCTGGGTTGTCGTTTTATTCTCTGTTTTCGCATCTAGATCGGTTCTTTCATGGGTTTCTCATTTGGCTTGGTAGGTTCTCTTGATTTGATTTGATTTGGAAGGTTTTTGAATTCTGATTCAAGGGTTTTCAATCCGTTTTGGGGTGCAGAAGTGAGTGGTATTTTGGTGTTGGAAGGGTCAGATGCTGCTGTTGCGTCGGAATCATGGGTTTTACCCGTTTCCTCGTTGAGATTTAGGTTTTGTTTTCTGCAAATGCCTTGATGCTGTCTTACCGATTTGGAGAGGGTGGTTTTGATTATTAGTTTGAGGTTCTGATTTACGTTGATGTGCTTTGTCATTTCCTTATACTGAGGAATTGAGGCTGGTTTAACGGTTTTGATTGTGGTGGTATAGTTTTAAGCTTCTGGGTTTCAGTAACAGCAAATTTTAAGTAATTCTGTTGGAGAAGGAGTTTCATCTTAAGTTCTTTCCAGTGGTTTGTGGGTGTCATGTATAAATGATGTTTAATGCTCAAGGTCCTTCGAAGCAGACGTGTGGTCTCCTTGCAGTTCTCTGTGGAGAAATTCATGATCATAAGAAAAGGCAGGAGGTTTTCGAGCTACCACTAACATACCCCTTACCAGAGCTTGTTTCTTCTGGACGTCTTGAGGTGCAAAATTAACTGTTATTTGTTCCCATTTTGTATTCTCATCCGAAACTTTTAATCGTTTTAGTGTTCCCTAATTCGGCAAATTTTCCATTTGATTGCAGGTTGAGACTCTGATAAATCCAACTATCGATGAGTTTTCTCGTGTTGTTGAAACGTCAGAGCCGAATTTTGTGTACTTGCAAGGCGAGCACCTTCCCAATGATGAAGAAATAGGCTCTCTAGTTTGGGGAGGTGTCAAATTGTCAACTGCTGAAGCTGTATCTGGGCTCTTTAGTTCTACACTTCCCACCACTGTAAGTGATTTAACATTCTGCTACTCCTGTCTTGTGGTGCAGATTCCTTGTCTGTAACGGTATTGTTGGAACTTTTTTCTTGCTTCCGAAACTTTGTGGGGCATTATGAACTTAAAAGCTTATGTAGTTTTTCAGTGGTTCAGTTGATTATCATGTCATGTTCATGACGTGTCATATATATGGACATTTAAGCCTACCATATGCTCGTAAACATTGAAGTGAAGTGCATTTACCACTTGCTCATGAAAGAACTCTTACTTGATTTGATGTTAGTGATAGTGAAATTAATTTATACGAGTATAAAATGTAATGTGCACCAGCACATTGCTGGTGGAATTCGTAATTTTATAATGTCTTGTGAACCTAAAGCTTTCAAAAATTAATTATGAGCCTCAGATATACCGTACTAATATTATCAAGATTGTGGTAGGAAAGCTTGGTAGAAGAGCACATGCAGGGTAAAGGAGGAAAAAGTAAAAATGGGAAGGGTTGGAATGCTATGGTAACTCTTGAAGGTCAAAGCAAATAAAAGTTTATTTTTGCTTAATGCGTAAATTGAACTAGTTATCTGCATAAAACTTAAAAACTTAGCTTACAGTTGTCAACAACAAATCAATAATCATTTCTTTCCGACGTGTAAGATGGTTAGTTAAAGTTGGAAGTTCTGCAAACGGACTCTACTATTAGTTAAAGTTGGAAGTGCGTTGCCAAGCCTCAAGGGACTCTATTACATTGACTTCTGCCAATGGTCAAGTATTCACATGTAGTTGTTGCGTGGTGAAATTCAATCACAATTATACCACATAAAATTTGCATGTTTTTGTATGATAGAAAAGTGAATTTAGGGAACTTATTCTCCCTTTTTCGTATTATCATAATCAAAAGAACAAGCCTAAGAAAATGCCTAGACAAGCTAGTTAGATGTTTCCTTCTCCTTTGGAGAATATCACCATCAGTGTTGTTAAAGGCGCTAGTCTAGGCCTCTAGATGGCTTTGTAAGGGTTTAGGCGAGGCGTGCCTATGCTGAGTATGCTTGGGCAAGCACCTAGTCACTTAGGCAACAAGGCGACCTCCTGGTTGCCTAATCCACCTGGGGGGTTGCTCATTGTGCAAGGTGGATTTTTTTATTTTAATTAGTTCAAGTTTCAATTAGTATTTGATTTAGTTTAATTAATATTATCAATGAAATTTACTGATGTTAATATGTTATATCTCTTATGCAGGTTAATTTGTAGCTTTATGGATTTTAACTCTTAAGCATCCAAGTCCCTAGAATTTATTCTAACCCTAATAAAGCATCCAAGTTTTATTGATTTTAACTTTTTATGATTCTTTAACCTGATTTTTTTTATTTGATTTTATTTCATTCATATCTTAGTAAATTTATTATGTGATTGCTCATTGCCTTAGGCTATATGTTAATTGCTGTTATAAATTATTGCTATATTTTGTTTTTATAAATGCTATACATGTCATTTATTTACTACATGCTCCTTTTTAAAAAATCGCCTCGCTTAGGCGATTTGATAACGTTGATCACTAGTGTTCATTTTGTGGAGAAGAACCGTCCAAGGAAAGGCCTTAGTCTTAAGAGGCATCATAGGTTTCCACAGAGGACGTATTTGAAAGTTGGCATAGGGGATGATCCTATCACCTCTAAAAGCTAAAAAGTATCAAGTAAAAAAACTCTCTCTAAAATCATGTATTCAAATATGGATATTGGATGTAGAGTCATCAATAAACACATCTTAGAGGAAATCCAACAAAGAAGACATCACCTCAAGTCAGCTAGCTTAGGATCCCTTCAAAAAGGCATAGAAGATGGGCCATCAGTAGACCATGGGGGGATATTTGATACCTTGGTCTCCTCAGAAAGAACTAGTCTAAAGAGGTGTGGGAACGGACTAATAAAACGGAATTTCTGACCACAAATCAGACCAGAAACTAATGCTCTATTTTAAACCCAAACTAAAATGGACAAGAGGGTAAAACAAGGGATCTAATAAAGATATAGCCTTCCAAGGACTTGCATCTTACACCCTTGCTCGAGGATTAATATCCCATCCATTTTTATATATATATAATCAACAGCATTTCATTAATCATCAAAATGTTAAGAGATACAAGACTATACAAAGTGTCATGAACTGTGAACCCAAGAAGGTTGAGTTCATCATCAATGAGTTGCCTAAGTCAAGGTCCCTATTGATCCTCATTCATGTACACCATAGTCCACTTCACTAGGTGATTCTTTCTGTTGCTACTTCCCTCCCACTAGAAATTCCTTTGTAATTTCCCTTGATATTAGCCGCAGTGACTTATAGAGCGAGAAAAAAAAATACACGGGTAGGACTTGATACCCTATTATGTTTTATTATATGCTTTATAGGCAAAACTATGCTATTACGTAAGATTTATGAAGAGTTCCCATCTATTTTGTTTCTATTGATTTTATATATTATGAATAAATTTTAAAATCGTAGGATCTCACAATTCAAATCCTGATTTGATTTGAATCCCACTCCTTGCAATTTTCCAATCCAATTTGATCTTGAAAATATTGCTCCATGAGGTTCTATTCTGCTTGTCAATCTCTTTTTCCAGTTCTTATATGACTTGCCTCCTTATGTTATTTCTTTCTTTATTACCAGTATTCTATATCTTTGGCAATTGGAGCAACTAGTTTTGTTATTAAATTTAATTCTATTTTAAATGCCTGGTGCAGGTTTATTTGGAGTGCCCAAATGGTGAAAATTTGGCTGAGGCACTAATCTCTAAGGTGATTCCGAACTAGAATGTTCTTAAAGAATATGGTTTTTGTTTTGGGAGGTGTTTATTATAATGATCAATGGAATGGTGAATTGGGATTTGAGATTTTGAAGATTGCTGATTTATGATTTTGAATGGTCTTCCTTCTGTGGGGAAAAACGTTGAATCCCGTTTTCTCTTTGGCAGGGGGTTTCTTACGTGATATACTGGAAAAATACGTTTTCTTATTGTGCAGCTTGCCATTTTCGCCACGCATTATTCTCCGTGGTACAGAGGTACTATCATTTCCTTTTGAGGAAAATATAAACATCAGGTGGCTTCTATCCAATCATGGATGGTGGGATCTATGCCTTACCATAATGAACAGGTCATAAGCCTGAACTTGGATGTACGAGATGAACCTGCTGGGTGACCGGTGCTTTCTTTTAGGGGATCGGTTAGAATGTGTAGCTGCATCTTAGGTATTCACCAATTTGGTGGTTCTCATTTGATGCATTTTGGGATATCTATTAAGTAACGCTGATTAGTGAACACATTTGAATATTTGTACATCTAGAGGCATGATTTCACCATCATTGATTGGGCCACACCATATTGTACTTGACTACTTTCATTTTCACCATGTTACATATTTGGAAATGAAAACAGAAAGAAAGGGGAAAAAAAAGAAAACGAATAATTTACTGTATGGTTGTCACTTCTCTCTTCTGCAGTTCATGTAGCCACACATGGGATGCATTCCAACTTGCACATGCATCTTTTAGGCTGTACTGTGAACGAAACAACCATGTCTTGCCTGCCAACAGCCACAAAGTTGTTAGTGGTAAGCTAGGGCCTCGCGTTCTGGGGAGTCCTCCAAAGATTGATATCGCTCTTCCTGAGGTAGATGCAGGGGAAGAAGAAGAAAGTGCTTCTGATACTCTTCCTGCTATAAAGGTATACGACGATGATGTGAATGTGAGGTTTCTTGTTTGTGGAGTGCCATGCACATTGGTGAGTTTTGATGGATTGATCGTTTCCAATAGCTTGTTGCTTACTCACGTATGAATTAAGTATATTTTTTATTTTTATTTTGACCTAGTGATTATGAATTGTATGCTTTTCAGGATGCATGCTTATTGGGGTCTTTAGAGGATGGCCTCAATGCCCTCTTAAGCATTGAAGTAAGTATGTTGCAATGGTTTATCAAATTAATTCTGTATGCTACTCCCGTTGCTAGAATATTTTGTGGCTTTGGCTCTACCTCTGTAATAGCACCATCTCGCTGCTAAAAATATGTTCTACTTGATCTCTGTGAGGTCTCTTGCACAGAAAAGTGCTTGCAAGGAGACAAAAATTACTGATGACTTCTCCCTCCCTCCCTTTTGTTCTACTTGATCTCTGTGAGGTCTCTTGCACAGAAAAGTGCTTGCAAGGAGAGAAAAATTACTGATGACTTCTCCCTCCCTCTGAGGGGTAGTCTTGATCAGTTAATATATGAATATTCACTGACTATACTTTGTTTTCTTACTCAAAATATGAAGTGGTTGCTCTTTTAGGGGAACACCTCTCTCTGTCTCTCTCTCTCTCTCTCTCTCTCTCTCTCTCTCTCTCTCTCTCTCTCTCTCTCTCCCTCTGAGGGGTAGTCTTGATTAGTTAATATATGAATATTCATTGACTATACTTTGTTTTCTTACTCAAAATATGAAGTGGTTGCTCTTTTAGGGGATCTCTCTCTCTCTCTCTCTCTCTCTCTCTCTCTCACTCTCTCTCAAACTCTATGTTCATAGTAAGATTCTCTCTCTCTCTCTCTCTCTCTCTCTCTCTCTCTCTCTCCAGTTTGCTCTTTTAGGGGAACATGAACGGTAATCTCTATGTTCATAGTAAGATTGTTGTGGATTTTCACCTTCATTCTTCTCTTAAATCCCCTGGTGAAAAGAATTTTCACATTTTCTTCTCGGTGTTGTTTCAGATACGAGGAAGCAAACTTCATAATCGGGTTAGGTATGTTTGAATTGGAACCAATTGATGTCTTTCTTTCTTTTTCTTTTTCTATAAATTTGCTTGCAATGGTGTTTTTGATATCTCATTTACTAAAATGGTTTTGGTAAGTTATATTGATGACAGCACGATTGAGTCCATTTTATATTTGTATTGTTTCATGTGCATGATAATTTAACTGTAATTTTATGCATTAAACTTTGGATGTTGGGTAATTGGGCTTTGCCAAGGCTGTATATGCTACTGTCTCTACGTTTATATATGATACTGGTCTGTGTTTCTGTGCATTTTATTTTATTTTTCAACCCATTTACTGCAAGTCCTTTAAAGAAGGCAAACATTATTAGAGTCCGCATACAAACAGATTTATTTGAGTTGATCGATGACTTCGTAATGTGTTCCAGTGCCCCACCCCCGCCTCTTCAGGCAGGTACTTTTTCTCGTGGTGTTGTGACCATGCGATGTGATTTATCAACCTGCAGTTCTGCACATATATCACT
>JAUPMG010000010.1:191891-204613 GCA_031762675.1 Pachysandra terminalis
ACAATTAGTTATGGGAACAATTCAAACAGATCCTACAGCTGTACAATCGGTTAAGGGAATGAATGAAGGAAACTAATTTTCAATCAAGAAAACTAATCTTCAACATTATCCTCACATAACTCTTTAACATTTTCACTTTTATCCTTAACCATTTTATCGTTTAAAGTGTAATCCATAAAAGAGTTATTATAGAACTTTATCAAACTCAAAAATCTAAACTATCATTTTCAAAATCTCAAAAATAACCCAAGACCTTTAGCCTAAAAATACCCCCTCTCTTTTGCCCATCTCAACACACCTTCAAGGCTCTTTAGACCTTAGAAAAATTATTTATCTTTCTTTTTAAAAATTCCTAGAAATAGTCTAGAACCCAAGCTTGTCACGCCACAGTTAAAGAAAAGAAAGATTCAAGTGAAACCATTCAAAAAAAATTTATAGGTCAAGCAACAAAAAGGTAATTTTTACCTCACTAAGTTACATTATGTCTTGATTTTCTTATTTTTAGCCTTATTTTATGTCACTTATTTTATGTCACTTTCTCTTATTATGTTGAAATAATTAGTTACTTTATCAAGTCATTAAATATAAGGTCACGTTATCCAATCACACTGTAAAATGATTGGTGATGACTCCTAAACCCTCATTTTTTCCCATCACAATACCTATCAAAGAGGTATCAAAAAGGTGGTCATCGTTCCTTCGAATGCTCTCACCAAGCATACAGGAAAAGTCAGTCCCAGGCTTACAACTGTAATGTAGTAAAACGGACGTGGGTAATTTCACCTCTAGAAGGGCTTGCAGCAGGTTGAAGGGCCATTTAAGCTGACATACCAATGACAAATGTTCAACGATACCAATTAATTAGTTCTAAACAAAGCTTCAGGTTTAACATTAGTTCGGTTCTAGGAATGAAATTCAGGGATATATAAGAAAAATATCTCTTTTGGTCAGTGCCCTGTGATCCATCCATCCAAAAAGCATTCTCCAAATCAAATGGCTCATGAACCTGTTTGCACAAACACAACGATTCAAAACCCAAATACTGATTTCAACTCAATTCATTGACATTAAGCTGCCATAACTAACAACAACAAACTAAAGAGAAGTAAACAAAAGAGAGGCCTGAGAGGTGGTAATAATGGAAAAGTTTAGGTCTTTTTGTTTAATACAGTACCATTCAAAATAAGGTTAAAGACGATGACAATCATAAATTGATGAATTATAGTTATGAACCACTTACCATAGTTTTGGTGCACCATTGAAAACTTGTGAATGGCTTTTATTAGAGCACCGCGTTTCATGGATTTCAATGGTCCCATAAGTCTGAAATACCTCAAATGTCATAATAAAGAATGTGTTAGCAAACCTATGCGACATGAAGGAAAGTAAGTTTTCCAAGTATTAATGCTGCATGGAATGAAGAAATTAGAATATATACCTCCATATTATTCATAGGATGACAAAATGAAGAACTAAAACTTTTAATGCCACTAAATATTCATTGATCAGCACTGGAAGATAAGAAACTAATCAAAAGGAAAAGAAACAATGAATAACTGCTCCAATGGGTTTATCGTAACTCATGAGCATATGAGCTTCATTGGGTCAAAGAAGTGATTCTAGTTAGATATGGGCCTCAGTCAAATTAGTTATATATCCCAACTGAGCCTTCATCAACTAGGTTAATGATCCAATAACGGTATTTTAATTTTGAACATACAATAGTAATGTAATTGTTGAATAAAGATATCCATGTGGATACCATTAAGAATTCAACGAGATCTATTTTCTTCTTCTTCTTCTTCTTCTTCTGCATGTTAAACAAAAAAATTACGTAAGTATCCCCTGTATTTATTTTATTAGACTTCTGATAAGGTCGATAGGGAAATAACATTACAAACATCGAGCCTCAATATAGATTACAAAACCACTCCTTTACTAAATAAGATAGCATAGATTACTAGATCCTTCACTTTTTCCACAGTACCCTTGTCCTGTTGCACATGGGTATTTATTTGGAATATATGTTCGACACTTCAAATCCATGTCCACTTTTCTAATATCAGATCTTTGAATACTCACTAAAGTGTTTTGAGTCACTTAAAATGGTTAAAACTAATACAGTAATACTTTCATGTTTAGTTTTGGTACCTTATCATAGATGAACTTCAATGTCGTCATATTTGTAGTTTATAATGCTTTATTTCATATTATAATATTTTTTTTAGAAAAACAAGGAAAAATGTATATATATATAACTAGTGTTATATAAAAAACATAATTTTACTTTTAACAAATGCTATGTACATGCTGGATTTATTTACTTTTTGAAGAATCTATAAGTATTAGAGGGCCAAAAAAAAAAAATTTGGATGGAATCTGTCAGAAATGATTTGAAGACATAATATGAATAAGACTTGGTTTCTGATCGATTGGGACAGTAGAAATGATCTGATAAGGCATGTTGGTCCTAAGATATTGGGGTCAGTCAGGTCTGACACTTAGATACATATCGGCAATCAAAGTATCATAGGTTTCCATAAGCTTATCTAAAAACCTGATTGATAGAGATCAAATGTTTCAAGTGACTAGGTTAACGAGGATGAGTGATGATGGAATCCTCCTGAGAAATGGAAAGTCTATACAAGGCTCTCAGAATTCAAATAGAATGCCTCTAAAAGATTGCTTGGCAAATCTTGGGTGTGAGCCTCGCCAAACTGTTTTCCAGAAGTGATTTAACTTGATGCAGGAAATATTTCCAAAAGAAGTGATCACTCCTTCCACTCGTCAACAACACTAATGAGGATAAATTTTAAAACAGCACCATAATGAAGCTTTTAGAAAGAGAGAAGAGTTGTTTTAGCACATAAAAACGAAAAACACTTACACAATCTCCGTGTATCGCATTCTCCATGCAGGGAACCCTAGGTGGCATCGTGCAGGTCCGTAAATCAAAAGGAGGTCGGATTCTAGCCCTCCACAACCTGATCATAATAACATCAACATCTTCTTTACAAGACAAGACTTGAAATAAAGATACAAAATAAGCCATTAATCATAGCTAAGCAGGAAACAAACCAACAGCTCTCAGTGCCTTGGTCATGTTGGGTTCTGTAAAGACCGATTCCAGATCTCCACCTGAACGAGCAACATCAAAATACTTAGAACAAAGGAAGTTAGCTGCTTTAGCGACTCCTTCTTTCGCATCAGAAAATGAAACGAATTCCAAAGTCATCTGTTTTTTTTCAGAAGAAAATCCTTCGTCATTGAATCCCTGCATTAAATGGAACAAAGAAAGTTGAGCGAAAGAGTAGCATCAATGCTGATGTCACAATGACATTAGATCACATGAAACCTATACAATCATTATTTCATTATAGCAGATTTATAGCGAAATGGGTAAACAATCTGTAGGTATATATGCCCATATCTAGTACCAGCTGAAACAAGAAAACAAAAAAGTTAATTAAAAACAAAAACATCTCTAATAAGCTCATCAATAAGTAGTTCATCTTCTTACACGGCAAAACATTGATTCGCTCTGATACAAAAATTTGACGTTGGCAAGTTGACTAGGTAACTTACCAGCCACCTAGAAATTGTCTCATAAGCAAGTAACAAAAGAATAATTATTGCTACTTGAATACATAAACATACATGTGATGGATAATACTCTTCTTCTAATATGCTTACGTTGATCAATGGAAAATGGTGACTCACAAGTGCCAAACGTATCATTGGTAGGATCAGAGATTCCTAGAGTCTAGTCTAATTATATATGACCTGATATGGTGAGCCTAAAGATGGTTTTAGTTGGCCAACCAAGATGTCTAATTTAATGAGTCTGCCAACTGTTATCCACAACAGTAATCGGTAAGCAAAAAGCATAATTGGTGATCAATCATGAAAAACAATGCAAGAACACTAACTCTAAAAATTGGAAATCCTGTTCAGGAACAACGGTAGATATAGTAACTAAACATAGTTTTCAGGCAAATTGTAGACCTAGAATATACTACCTCCCATAGAATTGTATTATTCAATTTTTTCAAAACGAGTCTCTTGGATTCCTTCAGTATTCCTGAAACAGAGTACTAGTATTGGTTAGTAACACGAGATATGAACAGATTTATATAATAATAACAGAATAGAAGTATTGCCAAAGACGCATTTAGCATCCCTACCATCCCTATCATAGAGGGAGACATGCTTCACACCAATAACCGATAATGAGTGCATAAGCTCAACAATTCTTGGAATATCGTGAGCTTCTTCACTGTCTATAACAACAGAAAGGCATTTGAGGCTACTCAAATCAAGAGCTCGGTACTTCTCCAGAAACCCACTTGAGATAACACAGCTCTCTAGAGCACAAGCTGTCTCAAGCAAAAAATACCATAGGTTGACCATACGATGCAGAAAATTCCAAAGTTTTCGAGCCACGAGATTGATAATCTGATGTACACAAGAAATCTGCACGTCGTAAAAGCAAAAGTGAGCATTCCATTTCAATTTGCTGGAATACATACAGAAAGATAACCCACACGGGTTAGCTCAACTGGCAGGCTCTCCAGCTCAGGCATAGTGTAAAGGATCGGCCGATCCTAAGTTTCTTACGAAATACTTGACTCGGTCCGAAACCGAGTCAGATCGGCCGATCCAGACGAGTCAGATAGTCTGGATCGGACGATCCCAAGGAGTATAAAAGATGACTAAAAAGGATGCAAATAGTGAGGCTCGAACCTAAGACCTGAAGGTTAAAACCATTTCTCTCTACCAATTAAGCTATACAATTATGTAATACAATTCTAACAGATTATTATATTATTCGATATCTAATATGATGTGGAGTACAAAAATGCCCAACCCGGGGCTTGAACCCACGACCACAAGGTTAAAATCGCTACAGTCTACCAACTAAGCTTTACAATTTTATTGTAAATATCTAATCAATAAATATATTAATAAAGATAAAATATGATATGACCAACAAATATTAAAAATATGTCTAACGCGGGACTCGAACCAACGACCTCATGCTTAAGCGACTCGCGACTCGCGTCCTACCAGTTAAGCCAAGCAACTATGACGCAACTCCTTAACGCATTAATATATTAATATCAATATGGATCGCCTGGGCCAAGTTTTGGATCGGCCGATCCCGAGTTGGATCGCCGATCCAACCCAGTATCGGACCGAGATGATCCCCGATCCCATACTGAGTTTAAAAGCCATGAGCTCAGGAATTGGAGGTCCCAGGTTCGAGTCCCCGGGCTTACTTGATATATGGTCTTTGTGGGTGGGGTATCCAGGGTTTACCCTGTCCCCCACTAAGTGGGCTCCACGTCGCCAAAAAAAATTAAAGATAGATGTGTAATCGGCATTCATTTTTTGAATGTATATTATACAGTGAAATAATAAGTAGATCATGACATGCATACATAAATACCCAATGATTTAAATTGAGAAAAGATAAGATAAAATTACTTACTTCTGCAACTGAACTAAAGATCTTGCAGATTGCATCTCCTGGACTTGTCAATCTACAAAGTAGAATATAAGAAACGTATCAAATTAGCCACCAGAAGAAAATTGTCAGATCTATCAACTTCAAAGCAATGTTTGAAAAGGCATACGAGACTTAAACCTAGAGGTGAGTCTTGAAGGAAGGCTCAAGGAAAACACCTCAAGGGCTTATTTTTTAAGGGTCACACCTTAAAACGTGAGACCCACATAAAGGCATATGCCTCCTGCTTTGAGGTCAATTTTAAGGGTAAGCCATGCATTTTTCCGATTAACAAAAAAGCTTGGTTCTCATAACAAAATTGAATTTAAAACTATTTGTGGTTTTAGAGTCATTGCCTTGCAAACTAGTTTTTTTTTTTCAGACTTCCTTTTACCCGTTTGTTGCGATTGTAATTTGCATGGATGAATCATTTGTTTCATAAAAAGTGTATGGAAAACGTGAACAGAGACATGCATGTTGTGAAACTAAGAAAAGCCAGCAGAAGAAGAAAAACACAGATACTATAGAAAATTCGAGTTTGAAGGTTGAAACACAGATATTATAGAAAATTCGAGTTTGAAGGTTGAAACAGTAATGGAAACTGAAGAAATTAGACAAAAAGCAATCAACATTTGGCTTACCGATTAGCAGCGGAAGAAGGGAGAATGAGAAATGCAGGCTTGATTAAGAAGAATGCAGTAATGGCGGAGACAACATCCAAGAGCATCGGCTGGCTTGAGTGCATTAGCTTGAAAGAGAGCTGGGAAGCCATTTCGAATCAGAAATCGGAGCTCTTCGTCCTCTGTTTGTATAGGAATCAGTCACAATCTGAAGAATCCTTTTATATTATTTATGCATCGGAGCGATTTCCTTTCTGCTCCAATTCCATTCCATTCCATTCCATCCATTATTGCAGCAAAAGAAATTTAAGTGCTAGCTTTGATTTTCAATCTCCTTTCAATCCACACAATAATAAATGGCTTTTATGATAAAAGTGATCTCTTTCTGTTGGTGGGTAGCTAAAGTTTCTTTCCTTTTTGTTTTTTTCTTAGCCGAGTCTACTGTCGGCAGATATTTACATCTATCACGTGAGACTACCCACGTCCCGTTAATAAACACGAAAAAATGAGAGCGGCATCCAAGCCCTCTTTGATGAAGACCTTCCGGGTCGGTTTGAGCCGGGTCGGGTCACAAGAATTTCACGTCAGCCCCGATTTGCGTCCGTGTAATAATAGCCTTTTGCTACGTGTCTCAAGGATATTAGGCTGCGTGAAGTCCGGCTGAGCAACTTATCCACAACAATAATAAATTGTTTATTGGAAGAAAATAGCGTTTGATATTCAAGTGTTTATAAAAGTTTAGGGGTAAAATAAGTATTATAAAAATATTATTAAAATTTAAAAATAACATTTATTTATTTAAGTACCTATAACAGTTTAGGCGTAAAATAAATATTTTAAAAATATGAAATAACTTCATGCATAAGAGCTTGGGAGAAACTGCTAGATAACCTTTTTCTAGTGTTTGTGGGTAAACACTTATCCATAAATAAGCACTATTAAACATATATTTAATTTTAAAAAGTGT
The DNA here is from genome assembly GCA_031762675.1 of Pachysandra terminalis. NCBI lineage: Eukaryota > Viridiplantae > Streptophyta > Magnoliopsida > Buxales > Buxaceae > Pachysandra > Pachysandra terminalis. The sequence continues at coordinate 198,985 of JAUPMG010000010.1, forward strand.
TTATTTAAGCTATAAACTGCAATAAATGCTTATAAAAGCCGATCAAACGTAGCCTTAACCTTGACTTTAACATCATAGAACTACGAAGGACGAGAATTAATTATTATATTACCACTACATGTGTAAATCATGTAACTCCGTGTGAGTGGTATTTAGTGCTATTGGTTTGCCACCCAAGGTTTTTGGACTATTTGCTATCTTGAGATGCACGATCTAGTGAGATGTAAATAAGCGCACACGTGATAAATAACCGAAAAAATAGATTCCAATCATCGAGCTTACAAATGGACATGAAATATAAAATTACTCTTCTCAAATCCACCGTTACCACCCCACCATCACTCCGGGTCGATACTTTTAATTAAAATTTTCAATTTTAAGAGATGTCAAATACTATTATATGTGTTTACATATGATTATTCTATATTAATAATAAAGAGTCGTGATTGAACGAATCTTGTTCCGCTACAATAGTAGCGGAAGGGACGGTTGGATTAAATTCATTCGGATTCACGCAATTGTTCAAATAAAATTGTTTAAGGCTTGTGGGAATTAAAGAGTTTTGATTTCTGTTTTTCCCTTAAAAGTAATTTGTTTTTGTGACTTTTAGCAGTGGGTAAATAATCAATTAGATTCCAATCCTAAAGTAACTCTTTCTACAAACAAGCTACAGAAGAAAATTTGATTTCAGGTTTGCCCTTAAAGACATTTCTTTTTATAAGCAAACTAATGAAAAGAATTTGATTTCAATTTTATCCCTATTCCCTAAAACGTAAAGAGAATTCTTTCAAGAGTGTAATAGTTTCTTTTCTTTTCTTTTTCCTTGTTATAAACGGTTCTTTTTAAATAAAAAATAAAAAATTCTCTATTCTCTTTTTCTTTTAAAGAAACATTTTCTTGAGCTTTTACTTGCATTAGGGGGTAGAACTCGGTTTGGTTTGGGCCACCAAGTTGACATTGGTGAAGGCCAACCCAAAAATTTAATCAAATCGAATTAAAATAGAAAACCTACAAAAATTGGAACCAAATTCTCTTCAGTAGCTTGTTTGTAGAAAGAATTATTTTTAGGGAATATGAATAAAATTGGAATCAAATTCTCTTCAATAGTTTGCTTGTAAAAAGAATTGCCTTTTTGGGCAAAACTGGAATCAAATTCTCTTCAATAGTGTGTTTGTAGAAAGAATTACTTCAGGGGCAAACTGAAATTTAATTGATTTATTAACGCACCCCAAAAGTGACAAAAGCGAATTACTTTTAAGGGCAAAACAGAAATCAATACTCTTTTATTCTTACCAGCCTTAAATGATTCTATTTGCATGAATCCAAATGAGTTTAATCCAACCATCCCTTAACGCCACGTCAAAGTTCCGCTACTATTGTAGTGGAACGAGGTTTGCTTAATCACCACTCAATAATAAATAGTAACCAAAGTTTGTAAAAAAATAATAATAATAATAAGGTATGCACATCTCATGTCGTGATTTGATTAAATCTTTTGATTGTTTTTGCCTACTAGTTCACATTCATCACATCTAATATCATGGTATTCGTCACAACATGCACAAAATACCTTAACACTACCACTTGTTTATGAATCTATGAAGCATAAAAGATATAGGACAAAATAAATATTTTCTATCTCCACATAAATTGTATTTTATCAAAAAAAAATTTAACAAAATTATGTTTGTTAGAGAAATAACATAAAAATTCTCATATTAATGCAACCAAAATGTTACCATGAGAGTTGAGATACTAACCTAAAATTACAAACACACTCCAATGAACAAAAGTCCAAGTAGATAAGCAAAAGCATAAAAAATAATGCATGTGCCTTGCACGTGAATTTAAAAATTAAAATTAAGATATATTTTTTTTAATGAATGATAATTTCAATATATAAATTAAAGAATGATTTTTAAAGAGTATTGAAGGTAATAAAAAAATAAATAATAAGCATTGGTAAACAATCAAAGTATTAACCCCGAGTGGGTTGCCCCAATGGTTTACAGCTAGTGCCTCATGAAGCACCAGGTTTGGGGTTCAATTCTTGGGGGGGCCCATTTCACTTGGGGCCACCAGAGACTTATCCGGTTGTTAACTTCAGGGCCTCAGGGATTAGTCTTGGTGTGCACAAGCTGCTTCGGACACCCCGGTTATCAAAAAAAAAAACACAATCAAAGTATTTAATTTAATAATCAATGTTAACGATATGTGTAGTGGAATATATAAAGAAAACCTTACTAATTAATGATACATAGTAATTTATATTGCTTAACAGTATTCTTGCAAACTTCTATCCTTTTTGATTCTTAATCATCTTGAAAGGAGTCTATATCTACAATATAATATTTCACAACTACTTGTGCTACAAGATTATGTGACATGATGTTGATCTTTTTGTTACGAGGAGACCAAGTGATTTTCCTTTAAAACTAGTGATCTTCGTATAAGATGTGTTTCCGTCCTACCATAATCATGTGAAATGCCCTGACACTATCTTATCTTTCATGACTTAATTGGCATTGAGCTGAAACATCAAGCTAAAACCACATTTGCAGCTTTGAAAGATAGAGAAACACAGCAATAATTCTCTTGCATGTATGTTGTGAACTCTCAGACTATCTCAACCAATGCCATTATCCTATTTTAGCCTGACAACCTCATAAAATTCACTTGACGTTAACAAAGCAATTGTTTCCCTTGAAAATGAGGAATCTTTTTTTTTTTTTCTTGGAAATTTAGTAAATTTCAAAATTTAAAAACAATAGAAGGTTCCTTTCCAGGTGAAATTCAACCCAAAGAAGATCATTGGTACAAAATTTGAATACTTTCACGAAATGTATAGATAGACTTAGGATAGTCATAACTAATTCATTTTGTCTTAGCAACTGCATATATTAAAGATGGAGAATATCAAAAAAAAAAATGAAAAAGGAAATTTAAAAATGCAAACTGATATATTATTGTTTTGTATTGAAGAATATTGTTATTATTATTTTTTTCTCTCTAGATTCCTTTTTGATTCCCATGATGTGGTTGCTCTATCATCAACTTTCCACTGCTAATAACCTTATTAGGACCAATCAATTATTGCTAAACCAGCCTAATTAATTATAAGAGATCATTTAAGTTTTTAAGAAAATGTATATTAATTAGTAGGACCTACATAGGTTAAATATAAAATTTAGCTTCTAAAATAACCTTCCATGTGTAAAACGTTTAGTAGTACTTTTCTGTTAATAACACAAATATTAAAGGGTAGTTTTATAAGAAAAAAGATGTTTAAAAAATCAGAAGATTTTAAGGCAATAATATCTTAATTTGTAATCATATTCCTCAAAAGATGCTAATCAATTTTATGTATACTTACTCAAAAGATGCTAATCAATTTTTAGAAAATTAAAAATATTATGTATAATTACTCAAAAGATGCTAATCAATTTCTAGAAAATTAAAAATATTATGTATAAAAAAGTAAAAATCAGTGAAAAACAATTCAAGAACTTAAAACCCTTAAAAATTCTTTCAACTTTTATAAGTAGTATGATATGATAGTTAGAAAATCCTTTACGAAGCGATCCGTCTTCCTTCCATTTAATCTAATGTTTAAATTCGAAAGAAAGTTGTGTTATTTTATAATCAATAGTAAGAAAATTCGTACAAGGCAATCCGTGAATATTGGCAAATTGTCAAATAACGTAAATGATGGTATTGTTAATTTCTCTTTTTTCATGTATCATCGAATTGTTCTTGACATTCATAAGGCCTTATCTAACACTAGACAAACCAGAATAAAAAATCGACAATATGGATATAAACGCAGCGTTCTCAACATTCAAAAGACCTTATCCAACACTATGCAATCCAGAATAAAAAAATCAACGATGTGGATATAAAAGCAGCTTCTGATGTTCACCTTATTAAGCTGCTACAAATCCTACATCAACAGAACTAAATAATTTTCAATAATCACTTTATTAAGGAATCGTAGCATCTCAGTATTGCTCTGAACTTGCTGCTCAGATTATTATTATCATTTTTCAACGATGAACCTTACAAGAGATGTTTCATCACCAAGGACATTCTTCAATGGTTAAACTTGGGCCATCAATGTGAATCATACATACAGGGTTCTGTGTTAGATAGCTTCATGTTCTGTGACTTGTCTTTTAAATGAAGCAAACATGGGTATGGGGTGCAGGATTCGTTTCAGTATCTTTGAGGTCCACAGGGTGTGTAGAGAGGTAGAAGAGACTACTGACAATAAATAAATCAAAATTGTGATAAATGGATGATGATCATATCAATCAATCAAAAATTTAGTTTTCAGACATTCAGGAGTTCATTCAAGAAGCTCATGACCTGTTGCTTTGACTCCTTAAGAGATCAAGTTCCATGTAAATTCCATCACCACTTTCCTTGAAATTGGGATGATAAAGAGGAAAAACAGACATGTTGACATGTGCTTCAACAAAATGTTCAGTAACATGTATCATATACTGAAGCAAACTCAAGTTTATGATCGACTTCGGCACAGACTCTTTGTGAATAGGTAATCTCAAAGCAACAAAGAAAAATGATCCAAAGAAAATGTGAATCCCTATGGAGGGTGAAATCCTGTTTCCTTGGAAGATACAGAAACAGAAAACATACCCAGATCTTTTTTTTTTTTTGATAAATCATGAAGTGTATTAAACTAGAAGAGAAAGAAATACAACTTCCAATGCCTTAAGATCCGATCTAAGGGCATGAAGAAAAAGAAAAAAGAAAAAACTGATCTATGAGCATGAAAAAGAAAACAACAAAAAACACGGTCTCCAAATAACACTACTCAGCCAAACCGACAATGAAAAAACTCTCCTGATACCCAAACACCACAAGCCTACTCCTGCAACATATCAGATGTCAATTTCCCCACAAACATGATGACTCCCCCCATACCCCTCCTAGCCAGTGTCTCGGTGCGCTGATTAGCCAGCCTAGACACAAGTCGGAACGAGATATTCCAACCACTGATCATGGACCAACCCAGGCGAACCAGTAAATGATAATGATTGTACTATATATCTTATGCTTATACAGTAAATGTACAAAACACTACAGGGCAGAGCCCTATGTACACAAAAGGTATACAATTGGCCAGCTCACAACGCATATCAATTAAATTACACAGCCACACCTCGTCAGTACTCAGTACCAACTAGAAAAGCCTAAATATCCCAACCTACAAGCTGAGTGACTTGATCTCAGGTATATCACATGAACAATTCAGGCAATGAATTTGACAAAGTAGATAGATTAAAGCCTAATTAAAGCCTGAATTTAACAGTAGGGTTTTACAGAAGTAGAACGAATGAATAGAACAAATGGATGCTAAATGCAGCTATCCCCATAGAATAAGGCAATGGAGTTGAAGATACTTCAACATAGTAATGTGTTTGAAAGCTAATTAAAGAAAGAAACAAATCTATCACAGTAACATAAACACACATAATGACTATGATTTAAAAAAATGTACTTGTCATCTAAACATACATGTATTCACCACCACGTACGGCATTTGCAGCCCCTTTCCTTTCCTCTTCAGCTTCTTTTTTCTTCTCTTTCCAGCTTTCATAGGACTGAT
>JAUPMG010000010.1:205093-219121 GCA_031762675.1 Pachysandra terminalis
AGATGGATGAGGTAGCATCTTTGGTGGAGAGATTAGGAAGAGTCAAGGTGAGAGAGGGTGGGGATTGTAGAATATGGGGAAGGAAGGAGGGGGAGAATTTCTCGGTTAAGCTATGTATGATTTGATGATGGATAAAAGTGGGGGGAAGGGTCCGTGGAAACTTATTTGGTATTCGGGTACTCCTTCCAAGGTGGCTTTCTTTCTTTGGGTTGCTGCGCAGAATAGAATTCTCACTTATGACAATCTTAAAAGGAGAGGGTGGCCTTTGGCTTCAAGGTGCTGTTTTTGTAAGAAAGAGGAGGAAGATGCCCCGCACTTGCTACTTCATTGTGAGGAATTACGAAAAATTTGGCACTCTTTCATTAATAGATTCAAAGTTGATTGGGTTCAACAAGAGAATTTCAAGGAAGCACTCAATAGTTGGGGCTGGAAGAAGAAAGAGACGCAAGAGTAGAAGCTGTATATTTTGGAATTTATGTCTAGCTGCAATTATGTGGACAATCTGGTGTGAAAGAAATCAAAGGATTTTTAAGCATCAGGAAAAGGATATTCATAAGCTGATTGAACACATTACAATTGTTATTCTTTTGGGTTTCTAAATTTTCAGAATTTGGGGTGTTAGTTTTTTGGAGTTTGATTGTGAATGGAGTTGCGGTGCGACATTTTGAACTAATTTTTTCTCTTTGGGTGGGTTGTACATACACAATCATACTTTATGTACAGCTTTTTTAGCCTTATTGGTTTTTATTTTAATAGAAACTTTTATTACCGATCAAAAAAAAAAAAAAAAGCATGAAGAAAAAGAAAAAACAAAAAACACGGTCTCCAAATAACACTACTCAGCCAAACCGACACTGAAAAAACTCTCCTGATACCCAAACACCACAAGCCTACTCCTGCAACACATCGGATGTCAATACCCCAACGAACATGACGACTCCCCCCATACCCCTCCTAACCAATGTTTTGGTGCGCTAATTAGCCAGCCTAGACACGAGTTGGAATGAGATGTTCCAATCACTAATCCAGGACCAAGCCAGGCGAACCAGTAAATGATAATGATTGTATTATATATCTTATGCTTATACACTAAATGTACAAAACACTACAAGGCTGAGCCCTATGTACACAAAAGGTATACAATCGGCCATCTCACAACCCGTATAAATTAAATTCCACAGCCACACCTCGTCAGTACCAAATAGAAAAGCCTAAATATCCCAACCTACGAGCTGAGTGACTTGATCTCAGGTATATCACATGAACAATTCAGGCAACGAATACAACAAAGTATATTGATTAGACATTCCGTTATTAACATGTAGATTATCAAAAGAGGTCCTACCAAAAGCCTTAGTCATTTTGTCATGTAACAGTTTGGGTTTCATAGAAGTAGAACGAATAAATAGAACAAATGGATGTTAAATGCAGCTATCCCCATAGAATGAGGCAATGGAGTTGAAGATACTTCAACATAGTAATGTGTTTGAAAGCTGACTAAAGAACGAAACAAATCTATCACGGTAACATAAACACACATAATGACTGATTTAAAAAAATGTACTTGTCATCTAAACATACATGTATTCACCACCACGTAAGGCATTTGCAGCCCCTTTCCTTTCCTCTTCAGCTTCTTTCTTCTTCTCTTTCCAGCTTTCATAGGAATGATCATCAGTTTGCAGCTCATGTCGACATGTCGGACAGGAGTTGTGTTTGTCCTGACACAAGTAAAACATACGAGACTTTAAGAAACCTCCCAAAAGTCTTATCTTTCAACTTTTTGCAAAACAATAAATATGTTCGATATAAATGATTTTTTTTAAATAATAAAAACAAAATAAAAAATAATAATAATAATTAAAAAAAGAAAAAAGAAAAAAAAAAGAGTAAGCTAAAATAAATGTAGCTATCAACAAGACTATGCATTTAGCTTTCTCACTTGATGCAAACAAAATACTTTACCAGCCAAGGCTTTAGACAAGGTGGGTGAAATATGTGCTTGCAAGGTAACTCCTGCATTTCGTCATTTATAGCCAAGTTCTCTTGACAAATGCAACAACTAGTTTGTCCTAGCTTCGCCAAGATTTCTTCCGTAACAGTGATAACTGGAAGCTTTGCAACCACAGCTTTACTTGCAGGAGGTTGCCTCAAGGACACAGAATTAATATCCTACACATTAAAAAAAAAAAAAAAAGATACTGATATGAGAATATCCTTGACTACAATAAAAAGCTTGACAGTAGCCGTAATTTACCAAACATAAATGATACACTACAAACACAAAGAGAATAAATTCATACAAAAAATTTCCATCGATCTTATTCAACACATAATAAAATGTGAAGAAATATTCTTCTTCATAGTAGCTGTTTGTTATTTTTCTTCTCTAAGGCTCTATTTGTTTCGGCAGAAAATGCCAGAATGAAAATATTTTACCAGATCTCAATATTTTCCTCGTGCTTGTTTTTATGGAAAATCCTTCAAATCCAGAAAGAAAATTTCAAAACGGAGAAATACCGGAAGACAACTTCCAGAATTTTATGGCAAAAGTTATTTTCCACAGGAACTAATATCCAGTTCAATCTCCCTCCCTCCCTCCTATGGCAAAAGTTATTTTCCGTAGTAACTAATATCTGTTCCTCCCTCTTCTCTTTCTCTACAACAGTTTTTTTCTTGGTTTTGCTCCAAACACATAAAAATACCAATGAGAATTATACTTTTTCCAGAATTATATTTTCTCTATTCTCCAAGTTTTCCAGTGAAACAAGCAGGGCATGGGTGGAAAATTTATAATATTATTGTCTTCTTTCTATACTTTCTACATTTTTAAGTATTTTTTAGAAAATCATCTTCAATCCTACGATTCATAATTCAAATCCCGATTTGAGTATTGAATGTCAACACTTACGATTTTACAACTCGATTTCTATTTAGCAACTATAAGAATGACCATAAAGGAAAGTAAAAAAAAAAAAAAAGATTTTATTACTTTCTCAAAAATACTAGATGAAAAACTCAAAAATAAGGGATTGTTTGAATACCTCGAATACAACATTGTCCAGGTTAGCAAGGCTATCCATCAATAGTCGTAGTGGTTCGGCAACACTTTCTGCTAGTAGTTCAATATTACTTCCCGATACTCCATTATTCTCAGTGCGGTCTTAAGAAGATGTTGCAATTAAATTTGTCCAAAGATTCTGCGTCACAAGCCATGCAGGTTGTGGGGGCTCAGGATCCACAGTCAGATGCCCATCAAAAAGATATCCTGAAATAAGAAGCAACACAAAGAAACAGAACTCAACAAGGTAGCATTGTTATGAATTTCAGCACAAATTAACAAAAGAGAAACGTTAAGGCTGCATTTGTCCCCAGCTTGTGCTTTTGGTAAGTGATAAGGAGAAGTTGTTGAGAGCAACTTCTCTTTATGGGTTATCTTCCTCTAGTGTTTATGGGTAAGAACTTATCCGTCCTTCGTTACCAAACACACTTATGGTTTTAAAAAGTGATTTAATAAGCTATAAGCTCAAATAAGCGCTTAATTAAGTATTGCCAAACGCATCCTAAAGCTTCAAACCAGACATGTAAGTGCAATACCTCTATTTCTGCTACTTTCTGGAGATTCTGAAACCTCAAAACAATTCCGCTCCTCATTCAAATGTTCACGGGCTCTAGCAATGCAATTTTTCAAATGATCTCTTTCCGACGATTCAGAGACCAATCGCTCAGCCTCCGCAAAAAGTCCTAATCCAGCAAGCCAGAATCCAGGTGCTGTATATCTTGTCTGTAAAATAGTTGAGACCCGACAAACAACAGAATAGATCTGCACAGGAACAAGGATAGTTTGTTTAATCCAAATATTCTTCAAGAGAACAATAACAAGAACAACTCATTGATGCAAAGAATTTAGGAAATTGGGTTTACATTGGATAAATTGCGTGATTAATTACACTAGAAATTTAGCCAGACAGGTTTCAGATTTTTCTAGTTTCAATGATTGAAAGACATTAAGCCCCTTTATCAAATTGTCTTACAATTCAATAACACTCAAAACTTTATGAAATTTACTAAAAAATAAATAAAAAACATATCTACCAAAGAAAGAAAGATAAAAAAATAAAACATTGAATCATGAAGATGAATTCCAGATTCAATACTTTCATGGATGAACCTAAAAGCCATAAATTTCTTTAGGAATCAAAATCAAACAAAGAAGATATACATCACATCATATTCAACCAAGTTTTCAATCTAAAGTATAAACAAAACAAACCATGAATACTCCAGATCAGAAGAAAATAAAATAAAAGAGAGATAATACCAACCAAGTTGCGGAGAGAAGATGAAGCAGAAGGGTAGATCTCAATAAGCAGAGACTTAATAGAGGAGACGGCTTCTTCGAACATCTGTTTCTTTCCGAGCTGTTTCTGGAGATCCTGCAATTTTTGCTTCAAAGCATCCTCAGAAGCCATATTTTAATCTTTCAAAACCTTACAATCCAATCTAATCTCTCTCTCTCTCTCTCTCTCTCTCTCTCTCTGTTCTATGCACAATTTCTTTTATCTTTTTTGGTAATATCTGCGCACAATTTCTTTTTCCGCCCAATTTATAGGCTGATGCTTCTTTCTTTCTCCAATTTCGTGCATAAGGGGAAAGAGAAGATGCTGAGGTGCGGCCGCTTAAGACCCTTCCACCGTCTTGCTATTTTGACCTTTTCTTGGCCCAAAGCTTTCTGCTGCTATAGCCTGTATGGTGGTGTCCTCAGAGCTGTGACGTGGCGAATCCAGACCGTCCAGCTAATATTGCACCTTTCCCTTAATATAAAAATTATAAGCCATAATAAGGATCTGAAAATGTGTTAACAATTAAAATATGAATTTGTTAAAGAATAGAAAATCCATTAGGATGAACAAAGTGTTGGGCTGTGCCAGCCATGGTTTTTATTCTTGGGATCTTGGATCGAACAGGTCTGGGCTGATCCTGATCTGGATCGCCAATCCGATATTGGATCGGCTGATCCTGGTTCGATTCAACTTTTGGATCATTCCTTTAAAAAAAAAAAAATAGATTGGACCGGATCGGCCGATCCGTATCAGTATCGGTTGGATCGGTCCAATCCAAAGCCAATTGAAAAAAAAAATAGATTGGTTGGACTGATCCGCGGTATCGGTTGGATCGGTTTGATCCAAAACCACTTGATATAATAAGTTAGATCGTGGCTTGGGATCGAACCGGTCCTGGCCGATCCGATCCAGACCAATCCTTGAAACCATGATGCCAGCCTGTCCTAGCACGATTTGGGTCGTGTCCAGATACAATTAGACATTGGCACGATTCATTTTTATGTCAACTTATAGGCAAAGTACGAAGCCCAGCCCAACCTGATACGGCCTAGGGCCTACCATGTTGGGTCTGAGGCCCAAAAGTTAGGCAAGGCATGACACAGCTCGAAAAGTAATTGGGTTGTGTCGTGCATGGCATGAAGCACAACCTGCACGCGCAGCCCTCATGGATTGTCGACACCAAGAATCATTTTTTTTTTTTGGTTTCCTAAGGTATCCCAGGCTTCGCCCAGGACTATTCGTCCGAGGTACGGTCGGGCGTCGAAGCGGGAACTTCTCCCAATAAGGTTTGCTGCATCTACAAGGACTCGATACCGAGACCACTTGCTTAAGCGACCCGAGCCCCTTCCGCTCGGGCCAACCTCCATTAGTGACACCAAGAATCATCCATTAGTGCGTACACATGATTGGTCCATTTATTATATAATGAAATAAGAAATGAAAGGAAGGTGGAAAGATAGAAAGAATAAACGAATAAAATCTATTAAAAACAAATTATACTTTTAATATTTTTTCATTACATTTTTTTAATAAACAATCCCTATTATATTCTATTCTACCCGGTTGTATCAGTTTTAGAATCCTACAAAACTCAATTCCTTATTATATTTTTTATGTTTTATCCCTTTTTTTTTTTTTTTTTTTTGGTTTCCCAAGGTATCCCAGGTTTCGCCCAGGATTATTCCTCCGAGGTACGGTTGGGCGCCGAAGCGGGGACCTCTCCCAACAAAGTTTGCTACATCCACAAGGACTCGATACCGAAACCACTTGCTTAAGCCACCCAAACCCCTTCCACTCGGGCCAACCTCCGTTGGTATGTTTTATCCCTTTTAGAGTCCTAAAAACCTCAATCTCTCACTCAATTCACAGGACAGATAATCCACTTTTATGTGATATAGATTATAGACTGCCACCACCATCATCTCATAGATCTCCATCACCTTTTATTAGGCGTAGGTCTCCTCTTGTGAGACGCATGTCTTCCGATCCTTTCTACAGTAGGTCACCAACTCCTTTGAGGGTAAGGTCTTCTCTTCAGGGTGAATATCTCTGTCTCCACCTGTTCGTAGATCCCCAAGACAATGAAAGAGATCAACTGTGCAATCTCTTAGACAAAGAATTAGATTTGAAATTCAATCTATCCCTTTGAACTCTATTTTTTATTAGATTGTGTATTGTATGAGCCGTAATTTTTATAGGAGTTCAATAAGAAAGGTGACAATAAATAAATTCAATGTAAATAGATTATTTTAAAATGTTAGCCTCGATACTTGCAACAATCATTATTGGTATGTAGAGCTAGCATCTTGATCACTACCGGTTGCTAGCACATCATCAGATCTAGAAACGCAAAGCTTCCACTTTGTCAACACTTGAACGAGAATCTCTCTTTGTAACCGAATCATCTACATTTACTATCAATTGAAGAAATAATAGTTATACGAAGTTGAACACCATGCTCAAACACACAAGGATCCATAATCTATATCACGTCGACCATCAAAGCCCGTCAAGAAATGCTTGCTTTGTTGCCACCAAAAAGATCTTCACGTTTTGTCATATCTTTATCGCAAACAGAAAAAAAACCAGTCTTGGTTTGTTTCCCTTTATCATAACTATTTTATAATTCATTTTGTAAAACTAATGATTTCTATATTCTATTCTTTCTAAATTATGCCCAGACCATACCAAACTCCTCTAGTATGTAATTTATATATTAATGGATTAATAATATAAAATCATAAGTATATAATTTATATTAATAAATCATTTATAATATATAAATAACTATATTTTTTATTATCATATTTATTTATTTCATAAATATCTTTGAATTATATAAGTAATTATCATTTTATTTAATTTATTATGATATTTTATTTATTTATTTTGTTTCTTAGCTAATAAAAATTATTAATTTTTTTAGATATATTTTCATGATTAAATTATCCGTTCAAAATTCTGTTAGATCTCTCTCCTCTTTATATATATATATATATAAGAAAACGATTTTAAGGGTGGAGGGCTCTTAAGCCTTCCCTTCCCGAGTGCTGAATTCTCAGAATTTTAGATTTTTTTTAAATATGACTATTTTTTAACCAATCAAAACTTTAGATTCAATTTTTCTTTTTAATTTACAATAGAAATTTTAACGAGATTCGTTTTTAATGGAGTCTATATACTATCTGCTTAACTAATTAGAACCTTTCCTTAAAAATCCAAATTCTTTACTAAATCAAAGATTATCCAAATTCTTATCTAATCCATACGAGTCCTACTTAAACTCTATATCTCTCACAATGATTTTCCTATTATATTTTAATTTAAAAAGATTATAAATGCACCTATCCTTCTTACTAGCCTTTGCACCGCATGGGCCCAGCATATCGACCTATCGACCTTCACTCCTTCATTCAGAGATGCGTCTAGCTCCTAGCCCCGACCTTCGAAACTTCCATGCTGATCGTTTTATTATTATTTTTTTCATTAAAGTAGTTGTACGTTTTGGAAAAGAGAAATAAAAATAAATAGTAAAGTAGAGCGAGTTGGATTAATTTTCTTATTTAAAATATATTTAACCATTATCACAAATCTAGATTTCTAAATTTGTACTTATTTGATTAATTTTTGTATTAGTAAAAATTAGGAGATTATGATATTTTTATTGAGTATAAAAGGAGATTACATCAAATCTTACCAAAGACGATAATCTTGGTGCAAGTAGGATGTTTCCGTCTTCTACTTAAATTAATGAAAGAGTATTCTTAAAACAATAAAATATTTACTTCGAACTAATCCATTTACTTTTAAACATTTCAGCTGTTGAACAAATTTATTATCACAAAATTAGCCTTTATATTTTAAGATAATTTTATCTTTTATACAGTCTAATTTTATTTCTTGAGATATTGTTCAATTACATTAAATGGGTCGAGTTCAACCTCGTTTATTAATGGGTTAGGAAATCATGGAGTCAAACCCAACCCATTAGTAAACAGGTTGAACCCCACCTAATTCGTTTTATTTTTAATTAATTATTTTTTTTAATTTTAATTTTAAATTAGGGTAAAATATTACCTTATTTAATATATTAAATTTTAATAAATATTATAAAAAACATTTATTGAATATGATTTCTTAGAGCCAGCAACGGGTCGGATTTAGGTAGGTCAAACCGAACCCGTTTTTAATTTTAAAATAGCACTACAAAAAAAGGAGTTTTTAACGACGATCCTTGAAAGACCGCCCTTAAATATAGCTTTCCTCCGCGGTCATTTATGAACGTCGAGAAAAGGGGGATGTCTCGGCCGTCTTTAGTGGATCGTTGAGACATCCCCTTGCACGAAAATTTTCCGCGCGCACGAGTTGACCTTGTCTCAACGGTCCGAGGAAAACCGAGAAATCCCTAAACCCTATTGGATAAAATATAACCTCATTTAATATATTAAATTGTAATAAATATTATAAAATATTTATTGAATGTGATTTCTTAGAGCTGTCAATGGATTCAGGTGGATTAAACCCAACCCGTTAATAAACGGGTTGAACCTACCTAAATCGTTTTATTTTTTAAATAATCTACTATTTTTTTAATTTTAATTTTAAATTAGAATAAAATATAACCTCATTTAATATATTAAATTTTAATAAATATTATAAAAATATCTATTGAACATGATTTCTCAAAGTTGGATTCGGGCGAGTCGAACCTAATCCGTTTATAAACTGGTTAAACCCAACCTATTTGAGTTGGGTAGAGGGTCTTAATACTAGGTTGTCATTAATAATTTTATAAATATTGATTATGTTTCAATTGTTAACACCGTGCATTGCATGGGGTTTCCACTAGTACTACATATATATAGATTATAATTCTGTTCGATTCGATTTAAAGGTATATACTTAAGTTTGGATTTCGATTCGACACGGTTTAATCAAAAATCAAACTGATCTAATTCGGTTTTATAATCTCAAAACCAAAACTGAACCAAATATATAGAAACCCAACTCAAATCGAATCGAAGTTAGTTTGGATCGGTCAATTTGCAGTTTGAACCGACCCAAGTTGCACCTAGTTCTCACATGGTAGCTGAGCCACCAACGTCTTCTTTCTTCAACCTCTATTCAAAAAATCCGGATCGAGTGTTCTCAGGGAACAAGGGAATCTGCTTTGCAGCCAATCAGGACATGCAACTTTATATTGAGATTTCATTAGATTAGACATCGTTTGGTGAAAAGAGCATGGCTATGCGAGACGATGTGCATTAGAGGTGGCAACAGAGCGGGTTCGGGCCGGTTTGGGTCAGGTTGATAGAAGTATTAACGGTTTAGCACTCGATTCAAATTCGCCCGTTTAATAAACAGGTTGAAATAATCAAACCTGCACCCAACCCACCTTTGTCTTGATCGGTTTAATTTTACTAAATTTTTTATTATTTTTTTAAGTATCTCATCTAATATCTTGTATAATAAACCTAATTACAAATTGCAATGATATTATAACTTTTTTAATTTAATACTCATTTTTTCTTCTAAATGTTATTTAATCTCATGTAAACAGTAATAGTCCAATATAACTTACACAACCCCAATTCTGGACGAATTAATCGCAAACTAGCATGAGCTATACCATATTTTTTTTTGATAACCAGGGTGTCCGGGCCAACTTGCTCACACCACAACTAATCCTTGAGACCTTGAAGTTAACTACCAGGTAACCCTCCAGTGGCCCCAAGTGAAACGGCCCCTCGCAAAATCGAACCCCGGACCTGTTACTTCATGAGGCACCAACTGCAAGTGACCATTGGGACAACCCACTCGGAGTTATGAGCTATATCATTGACGAGTTAACCTGGTGTGGACTGACTGAGCTAGCTGGCCTATCCTTTTTTTTTTTTTTTCATTTATGATTGTGATTTCAAAAGTGTTTTTACTACTTCCACCGAGTCGACCTGAGTTGACTAGACAATTTTATTGTCAAGGCTCAAGACATTATCCATCCCCAGAGAAAGCACCAACCCCCTCCAACCCAAAAATACTTGGCTGCCCCAAAAAATCCAGGTTGATTCAGAATCAATTAACCCCACAAGCTATTTGGTTCTGAAAACACACAAAACTAAGTAGACATAGTTAAGTGTTAACCAACAATGCTCTCTATTAACAAACAAACTTCCACCATTTTTATTCACTATAATACTGCATATATGAACAGAAAGACAGTACCAGATACAGCAAAACCAAAACGTTCACAGTTTCTCTCCCTCTCGAGGTATTACACGTACACACACGGACAATCTCTTCCTTTCGGCGTAATACACACATTTCCTGTCTGGGTATTACACACACACACATTAGAATGATACCCGTACGCCAAGTAATTCCATCAGCTGGGAAATGAACTCGGGATGTCCTGGCCCAGCTGCTCCAGTCACCAAATTTCCATCAGTAAAGCAGCGATGTATCGGATCAGGTTCTAACCACATTCCTCCAGATAAAACCACATTGAGCTTCACAGCTGGGTATGCAGTACATTTCCTCCCCTAAAACCCAATACAACAAAGAAGAAGTCAGGACATAACGCTATCAACAGAATACAAGTCTAACTACAGGAATCTTATAATAGAATGAAGATCAGTTCATAGCAGACCATGATACGTTAATCAATACGGGACCAAACTCTGCGGACATGTGACACCTTATTTCTTGAGCCAATAAAGGTGGATCTGCACTTCAGTCCAAAATATCAAATCAATGGAACACCTGGTGCTTAGGCCACGACTCTAATGTTTTGTTGTCCAGACTATCCTAGTGCTTTTTATACTAAATGCAGGGGGGGAACTAGGGGCATACGGGGCCATGGCTGCCCCAAATTTTCCAAATCTTTCTTTGTGCTGTCTATAACTCCCCACCCAAAAAAAAAAATTATTAATCATCTTAATTCCTAAAACAGTTCTAAGAGATAACCCCCAAATTCCAATCCCTAAAAATTGCTAACTGGGTGATGAATCCCTCCCTCCCTCCCTCCCTCCCTACCGCATAGCCTAAGTAATTGCATAATTTTGATTTTTTTTTTAAATTTAACTTATGCTAGAAAGCAATAACGTACAAAGTTATTAATAAGATATTATTACTTAATTATATAGTAATAATGTATTACTAACTAATAGATATGAATTTAACCATTTATTTTATATATAAAAGTCCATTATAGATCCCTCCAACTAGAAGAGGAAATTAGCTCCAACCAACCACTTAAGGTTCTCTCTCCCTACAAGGTCCTAACATTGATCATTATTGCCTAGAGTTCTAATCCATTTTTTTTTGTTTCGATTGGATGCCTACTCCCTAACTTCTTTTCCTTTTTTTTTTCATAACTGCTTGAACTCCTACCTTCTTTTCCATAATTTTAGCCTCTTGTTATTTTGTAACTATGATAACAGGTTTTACAAATTTTGTATTTTATCATTTAATTAGTTCTATCAAGGCATTTTTTAAATATAATATATTGTAATTAGTTAAAATATTTCTTTGACTGTTAAGCATTGTAATTGCATTCATTTCCTTCATAATGGCATTGGCATGCAAGTAACCTTGACTACTAGCTAGTTATTTTATGATTTATTAATCAAATCAGTTTTATAATTCCTTCACTTTATTTTTAATTGGAATTCTTCTCATTTTAAGTTCCCTGAGTTGTTCATTGCATTAAGCTATGTTGGTAGGAAACATGTCACATTGATCACTTTTTTCAAAAGTATTTTTTATATCATTGTTCAACTTGTTGTAGTGTTAGAGATAATATCAAACAAATTGCCATACAGCTTGTTGCTTGGGTGACTACCTAATTGCTTAGGCGATCACCTAGGCTCCAGGTTGCATAGTGTTTGAACTCGGATCCAATTCGGGGATCGTCCCGCTCCGATCCCGAGTTGGATCGCTGATCCAACTCGGGATCAGACGAGATTGGACGATCCGAAATTAATAAAAAAAAAATTTCAAACACCCAACTCGGACCGACTCGGATGATCCGACTCGCCGATACCGAGTTGGATCACCCGATCCGTATCGGGATCGGACCGAGTCATTACGTTTTGTTTAAATTTAGTCTCGGATTCCACTCGGGGATCGTCCCGGTCGGGATCGGCCGATCCAACTCGGGATCAGAATCCTTTACACACTGCCGGGCAAAAGTGTTGCGTAGCTTCGCCTGGGTTAACAACCTTGTTATTTATTATATTTGTTAATTGTTCTAATTATATATTAAGATAATAACAAGTTTTGTACTTTATCTAACTCTTATCTTGTTATGTTATTTTTTATGGTATAAATTATTAAAACTCAATTAATATATTTCATTATTTAGTAGTGAATTCAATTTTATGATCTATAAGTATATTAATTATTGAGTTTACTTTACTTCTTTACTATGTGTTGATATTAATTACTATATCTTAATTTGTTCTTACAATTTTATTGAAATGTAATAGATTTTATTGTTTAACTCACTAGTTTAGGCTACCCCTGCCACATTGAAAAATAAAACACATGGAGAACTTTTACATTTTGCCCACATAAGTCCCATTAATACATGTGTTAGGATTTCTTTCATGTGTAAATGCGTTAAGAAATATGAAGTTTTCTTTCTAATATTTTTTGATTATTGAGTTCCATACAAGAAAGCATCAGATTTAGGGGATGCATTTTCTTTTTCTTTTTCTTTTTTTCCATGTGAGAAAGGTGTTCAGGGGCTGAAACTTTAGTTTGTGAATGAGGTCATGCACAAATACACATAGAGAAGTAGAGTTTGCTAAACCATCCATATATGTGGATCAATGCAACACTAAGGTTTTAATTATAGTTGGTGATTTTTTAGTACTGCAGTATTAATACTCTTAGGTTAGCCCAAACCATTTTTAGTTAAAACTTCATATTTCTTACTTTCTGCATCCACACACGAAAATATTCCTGGCTCTACCCCTGCAAGTTTCTATGGAGAAGTTGTTTACCATTAATCTTATCCTCCTCCAGTCATATCTTATATTAATAGCTAAAACAGCAGCAATAACTGGTAACTCTTAACTATATTTTTTTTTATCAGTAAATATATCATTATATTGATATAGCACTAAGGCCAAACTATACAGTATGTGCTGTACAAGTTTAAGCAAAACCCCAAAAACTAGCATTTAAAAGTTATTCTGTGCATCCCATTTGAGTCCCCATTTACAGTCAAAATCCATATACTCAACCTTCCTAAATTCAGTATAATTAGAAGCCCAAAAAAGGAGTAAAGATAGAGCGTAATAGCTGCTGGGCATAGATTCCATATGATGTCACTTCTTTTCCTTCCCTTCTTTCTTGTTCCTCATCCCCAACTATTTAATTCCATCTTGAATCCATGATGCATAACCCAAACCAAGTTGAATCTAGTGATGAAAAAGTACCAAATCCTTCTGGTCACCCTCACAATGAAGTAGATGTGATAAGTGTCTAACACTTGCACTTTTAGACTTATTATTAATGTGTATTAGTCTTACAGATATGTTAATGTGAATGAATTAATACACTTATTGTGTTTTGCAGGTCTTCTGAGAATGAAAGGAAAATGGCTTAATTTAAGTCAATTAAAGCTTTAATGGAATCAAGCTTCATTGCTAATGATCAAGGCCTCATTTCAAGCCTAATT
>JAUPMG010000010.1:234742-246826 GCA_031762675.1 Pachysandra terminalis
GGATTCGAAGGCGAACTCAAGGCTAACCACCACCAGATGGTGACTTTGAGGGAGGTATGTTTCATCCTGTCTAAAGCGAATTCGAAAGAAGAATATTCTTTTCTCCTAAGGCGAATTCGAGCCTAACCACCTTTAGATGGTCAATTCGTTTAAGGGCTTGTCACCCCCAAAAAACTAAAGATTCTGTCCTCATCAAAGGACTTAGACTTGGGTTTATCCCCTCGAATGCACTCTTTTATGCATCCGAATTACAAGCTAGGACTCGAAGTCGCTTTTATTCATTCTTATGAATTGATTTCGAGTCATTCTTTGGACTTTCACCTCTAGAAGCAAATCCTCAGTGGAAAGAGCTTTAGAAGTATTTCCTGAAGATAGGTTTTCTACGGACTTTGAGAATGTCCTCTCAATTCACTTTAAAATAATTCACATGTTTTAGTTCTGATTTCATTCAAGTAGAAGGCACTTGGATTGATTACTGTAGCTATGAACCTTAAGGGATTCAAGACAAACTCTTCTTTACAAGGACTATTGATCATGAAAACGAGTTCCCTGATGAGATACTCAACTTTGAGTTCTCTATATGGGTAATTCGAAAATACATTGATCACCTTGTAAAGTGTATAGTTATTTTTTATTTCATTTGAAAGAAGATGGCCAAATAGAGTTTTCTACGAAATATACGAATTCAGAAAGGTACTTATGACATTGAATTATCCCCTAAAAAGTTGATTGAGACAGATTCCCAGAAGGAACAACACGTGATAAAACTTTAGCTATTTATAATATCTACTGTATAACTTATCTAAATGAGGTTTTGTCTTATCTGGAATGGCGGCAAGAATGGTGACGTTGCTTTCAGATCTTTTGCATGTAACACATGTCATTCAACGCGTGTTCCTCAAGATCTAAAGCAACCTATTATAGAACAAGTTTTGAAGATTCATATGACTCATCCCTTTCTCTGGAAATAACTTAGACGTGTTGAAATACACGTAACATTCGAGATATGTTTAATGCATGGGGATATTCTTAAGCACCTGTCTGGACACTTGTTTGAATTACAGTTGTCCTAATTTGATAGGCTAAATTCCCTATAAATAACAGAACATATGCTCTATAAAAAAATGATTATAAATTTATCTGAAAATTCTAAAAGAAGTTAAGAGGCAGATAACAATACTGAGTAGACACTGAAGGAGAGAAGGAATAGTCAATCATATACCGTATTTCTCAATACATTATATAGACTTCGGTCCTTCAAACACTAAGATTTTCTTGCGCTGAAACATGCATTCGAACTCACATTTTAATTATTTTAACATTTTCTTTTTCTCTTGTCTATTCTCTTTGTGTTATTCACAAATAACATTTGAAAATAAACGCTCTTGACAGAATGACTGCGCGACAATTTAGACTATTTTGAAATAAACTCCTACCTATTTCAGACTATTTTGATATAGACTCCTTACCTATTTCTTGAAACTATTTTGAAATAGACTCCTTACCTATTTCTTGAAAGGGTTGTTGTATTAGTTTTTCTGTGTTAGCTGTAATTTCATTTTAATATATTTAGTCTTTTATAATCTTATCATCACCACCAATATTATTTTATTGGGAGAGAGGAAAAGAGTAAAATAGCTTTATGATGTACCTGTCCCGATCATATGATAAAACATATTGTCGGTCTCAAATCAACTTTTTATATCAAACATCACCTACTTTTCACGAACCGGATCATCTGCACCGGGAATCATCCTGCACAGAAATCTGATTGGTGGTCCATTGACCTTTTAAAAAAAAAATCATAAAATCCAGGAGCAATTTCTCACAAAGCAACAGCACCCAATAAACATCTTTCTTACCAAACATCACTTATTTTTCACACAGCAGCAAGCACAGAATAAACAAAGGTATTATTGCAACAAACAAAGAGCAACTCCTCAAAACAACCACCAAAATGACAATACTACAAATCATTTTAAATAGATAAAAACAGAGTAGGTGTTTTATAGGGTTCCAGTTATTAACTTTACACATATCATCATCAACAGACATTTAATTCAAAATCCAGGTTCAATATGAAAAAGAAAAATTCCAAAGCTAATAACAATACCCATATGCTTTCCCTACAAACTCAAAGGTCAAAGCTGCTTAAGAACACTTCTTCCCATCCATGTCTCCTTGAATATGTTATTCAGTTCGCTCTTCCATCTCCATCATCATCCCCTGACACACAAAACAAGAACAAAATTCAAAGACTTTCAAGTCAGATGAACTCTTTTTTACAATACAGAAGAAAACCAAGTAAATAAAAGCTATGGAGCAATTAACTTCACTAACATGAAGTCTTATTTACATAAAACTTGCGAGCGGATCATAGTACGATGATCGCTCAGAATACGCCCCCCACCATTGATGGAAGGTCATCAAAGGTCCAGAGATCCATTGCACATCCACCATCCTGAGTTGCGTCTCCATTGAGGAAGCTCTCAATTGAAGGATCCCAGCTTCCCTCAAGATATGGTATTTGAAGGAAAGCAAGTAGTTCTTCCGACATATTTGTTACAGTATTTTCCTTATCCTCCAAGTTGCTCTTCAGTTTCTTCTTCGGGTTGGTATCTTCCCCCATTTCGGACTCGTCTCCCTCTAGTTTTGTCGAGTGAAGTGATGAGATTTCTGGAGTCTTGGAGGCTTCACACTCTCCCCAACCTAAGTCTGAACAATCAAAAGTGTTGCTCCCTTGATCCGAATTAAAACACAGGGTGCTTCCTCCATTAGATGGTGCAAATGATTGGAAACCAATTGAGCTTCCATTAGATGGTGCAAATGATTGGAAATCAATTGGGCCATCCATGGCGGGGAACGATTCCATATAACCTGATTGCTTAATGGGGTTTTTTTCATCCATAAATCCCAAAGCAGTGCAGAAATCATCATCCGAAATGTTCACGAAACTGAAACTCTGATTCCGATTTGGCTTTGCGGAGTTCACGCTGCCGTTCGATGGTTGTTTCTGGGGAGTTGACTTCACAGCGCGGTTTTGACTGGTTTGGGGAGTCTCTTCTGGGAAATTCACCTTGGCTTTCTTTCCTCGAATCCTTCGTGCTTCAGCATCATAGGCTCTTGCGGCTTCTTCGGCAGTGTTGAAGGTTCCAAGCCAAACCCGAACTCCTTTTCTGGGATCTCTGATTTCAGCTGCCCATTTTCCCCAGGGACGTTGTCGGATTCCTCTGTACTGGTTCTTCCTCTTTCTCTTTGCAGTTTTTTCAGCAGGCCCATTGAATTCCACAGATTTTATAGTAGTCTTAGAACCCTCTGAAACAAAATAAGAACAATACACACATGACCAAAGAGAAAAGAAAAGGAAAAAAAGAAAAGAAAAAGAAAAGCAACCACATAAAGAACATGTTTAACAGAGAAAACCCTTCTTTTGAATCAAGAAATTTATCAAAAAGAAGTTACCAAAAATATATATTTTTTCCATTTCTTAACTAATAGTTGTGAAAACAAGTTATCGCAGTAATACAAAGATGCCATCTTTATGTATCAAATTAGGTGGTGGAAATATTTATTTTCTCTTTTCTCTCTCTTTTCTTTACTGGGTAATTCCTCAATCGCAATTTTCCTTTTTTTTTTTTCTTCTTTTTTTGGCTGATCAATGATAAAAGGAGCTTCAATCTTGATTTTATTATTACAGAAAAGGATGATTTCCATCACAGAAAGTTGGCTAAAATACGAGAAATTAGAGGAAGCTTACAACAAAAGAGTATAACAATAGTAATGATAAAAGATATTAATAACCATAAATCTTCCATTGAAACTGTTCTTAGTTTGATCTTGAAAAGGATAAACCAATATCGGGAAATTTTGACTGGATTAAAAACCATCTTTTTACAACATTTCTTCTTCTCAAGGACATTTCAGAAACGGAGATAGAACGTATATTGGCTAAAATATAAAACTTTACTGCCATTTCAAGGAGAAAAAAATCAAATATTTCTATAAATATCACGCCTGATCTTAAAACAGAAATCCATATTTAGTACAAATCACACCTATCGGTTAAAGGTAAAAGAGGCAAAAAAAAAAAAAAAAAAAAACTGAATACTCACTTCAAGTGAATTGCAGGATTCAAGCAGCCAAAAAAAAAAAAAGATTCAAACTTTATTAAAGAGAAAAATGAAAACAATGCAAAATATATAAATGATCAGATGACATGATAGAGGTAAAAAGGAAATCCCAGATCATTGCTAATACCATCAACACATCTCTTACAAAATATATAAAAAAAAGGAAGATAATACAGATTGAAAATGGTTAAACAGACCTCGAGAAAGCTCAGATTTGGACGAAAAGGTAAATGGTTTGATATCTTCTTCCTCCTCAGCAGACTCGTCCTTGAAATCCTTGAAATCAGCCTCGAAATCGTCGTCGACGTCGATGATCTCAGATCGTAAAGGCTTGGAATAGTAGCTACCGGAGCTTTTCTTGAGATCAGGCCACAGGTAATCAGCTGTGAGCCGGCGAGAGCGGATTGTCGGAATGAAATCGGAGATTATAGCACCGCCACACATCTTGTTCTACAACAAGATCCTCTGCTCAAGATCTGATTTTTTGCTGGAAAGAATCTCGATGATAGAGTGATTTACAGAGATTTAAAGAAGAAGAATCAAAACATGGGTTTTATAAGAACAAAGATCTGAGAAAGAACAAAGGTGTGTCCAAAGGTACGGTTTTTGAGTAGAGAGCGCGAGACAAACACACGAAAAGAGAGAGAGCGGGCAATCAGCAGAAAAGAGAGGATTTTGTTTATTATACTGAAGAGGAAGAAGGTCTTATAGGTTCCAGAATAAATTGGACTAATTTATTGACTAAATCATCCTCTAAAATAGTTAGAAATTACGAGTCTACCACAGCATATATCAAATAAAATACGCATTCCACTAATGGATAATTAACCACTAATTTAGTGTATTAGTTCAATGCCTGTTTTAGTTTGTCTTCAAGAAAATTTATGGAACCTCCCACTTTACTAATTACAGAAATGAGTAATTTGTAGCTTTGTGGATCTGATTTGTAAAGCTTCTGGTGCTCTTTTAATGTCGTGCATTCTCTACAGCACGATGATTATAGCCGTCGTAATAGGAGAGCATTTTGTCAATTTCGAGGTGGTTGTTCTATTAGTTGTTCTTACAGCTGATGGACGTCACATCAGTTCGGAACAGGCTCTTCAAAATTTGAATATTTCAAAAAGATCTTTTAAATGTTTAAAATTTGAAGGAACTCTTTCGATATAGCTGATGTGGCGTCCATCAGTTGTTGGAACAGCCACTTGAGAATAGACGAAATGCTCTCGTTTTAATAGCGTCATTTAAAGGAAGACATAGACAAAGTGTATCTTCCCAATCTCATGCAGCCCAACTAAAATTAGCATTTTTAAAACTCTAAAAAATTTATAAACCAAAAACTCGCTTCTACTTTAACAGAGTAACGGCCATGTACATTTAAATGGCACCGTAAATATAGTTGTATCCATCCTATTGTAGAGGATAGGAAGCCTCTTTTAATCCCTTTTTTGGTTAAAGCTTCTAGGGCAAAATTTTTTATTTTTTTTTACACTTTAACCTTTTAACATGTGACTTATTATTAGTCTACAAGTCTCTTTAAGGTCAGCTCTCACCTAATACAGCAAGGAATGACTGGTTCTCACCTATTTTGACTAGGAAGGTAAGTTTGTGAAACTAAACCTAACCAAAGTTTCTATCCCTTCAACATTTCTAAAAATTACTGCTAAAAATATCAAAACTTCTACGTAAAAAACAAGATTACATGCCGTGGCATGCACCGTATTAAAAGTCATTAGTTTGATTACGAGTTCGAATCAAATTCATACCATTTATATATATTATATTTAATGAGAAGGTACCGTCTCGGTGTAGGCGAACCTAACTTTTTTTTTAAATCTTTCCGAATATTTTTTTTAACTTTTAAAACTTTTTTCCACCCACTTAAAAAATTTACAAAAAGAGTTACTTTCAACCACCGTTGTACGGTTCAGTTGGTAGCAACTTGGGTTGTAGTGGGCGTAGCAACTTGAGTTGTAGTGGGCGTCTACAGAGATAAGTCTAGAGTTCGAATCTCACTATAAACATTCGTGGTTAGGGATTTACCTTTAATGTGGATTAGTCCCACAGCTATGTGGGTGTGGGGACACCACATTGTTAAGACGAAAAAAAAAAAAAAAAAGTTATTTTCTTATTTTACTTTTGAAAATTAATAATTATGATTGGTCGAATGTATTAAAAATTATAATTTCTTTAATAACACAATCACTTGAAAGAAAAAAAAAAAGAACCAACTACAAGTCTTATCGTAGGATCTGTTGCAGCAATTTGTTGCAGACGATATGTAACCCTTTTCAATACATTAAATTTTATAACTTTTTATTTAGTAATTTCTATTTAAAGTGTCTTTAACACTTAATTTTCTAATTTTATTGGTCACACTAAATTAGCTAATTTAATTTCTTACTTCCCTAATAAATGACCAAGAACGGAGTAAATATACTTTAAAATTTCAGTAAAAAGTGCAAGCAAATTTGATCGGAGAGGTGATGAAATGGTAAAATCGTAAATGACAAGTGAGTGAAATTTTGGTAATTAAGTAGAAGGTGAATTCGTGGTTTGAGTAGTCAAACGGTGCACATCATTTTAGGTGAGGGGAATGGGGAGGGAGAAAAGGGTAAGGTTTCTACCTAAAAAACCAAAGAGAAAAAGGTAAGGTTATAGTATTGGGGTAAAACTTGAAAGTTGAAATAGAGGAAGGTTCATGCACGGAATCTGCCGTAAATGCGGAATAAAGCTCCGAGCAAAGGAAAGACGACAAAATAGATAAACAAAACAAAATTTGACTAGTGGGACCCACAAAAAGGCTGTAGCAGTCTATAGAGAGGGAGACATGAAATGAACCCGTTCCGTCTCTGGAAGTATCCCTTGCTGACGTGTATTTCAACTATTTTTACAGTTATAAAGTCCTTATTAATGATATTTCTTACAACCCAAAACCCTTAAATAAAAAAAAAAAATTATAAAACAAAAAGAAGAAACATAAAGAATATAAAGAAAGAAGATTACTGTATATCATAAATATTGACCTTATGACGACCTTAACACTAAACCTTCAAAGGAAAATATGAACATTAATCTTTTTTTTTTTTTTTTTGATAACCGGAGTGTACGAGCCAGCTTGTTCGTGCGTGCACACCACAACTAATTTTTGGGGTTCTAAACTTAAGGATCGGTTAAGCTTCTAGTGGTCCAAGTGAAACGGCTCTCCCAATAATTGAACCCTAGGGGTCCTGAACTTAATGATCGGATAAGCTTCCAGTGGTCCCAAGTGAAACGGCTCTCCCAATAATTGAACCCTCGACGTGATGCTTTATGAGACACCAGCTACAAGTCATTGGGGGCAATCCACTTGAGGTTTGAACATTAACCTTTAAATATTAATAAAACTAAAAGGATAATTATACACATGTGATTGGGATGATATGGGCCAATAGGAATAGGGTGTCACCTACATCCATCCGCACCTGATCTACAGTCATGGCCAACAGGGTTAGGGTTATTCTTTTGAGTTAGTCTACACAATACCAACATTTTCTCATCTGCATAGTAAAAAACTTTATCTGAACCATTAATTTTTTTTTACATGTAAAATCTTAACCGTTAAGAATGATTGGTACTATGCTGAGGTCAACACAATAGAATTCTCCTTATTCTTTTATGCACCACTTTGTTTGTTGTGATATTATTATTAGGGTTGCTTCTCAAGTGGAATACTGTTTCGTGATGAACTTAATTTGCTAATTAGCTAGATCTGTTTGGTTTATGAAACTTTAATCTTGTTTTCGAACAAGCCGAGTTGTCTTAATAATAAAGTCTCAATAATTCTCACAAAAAAATAAATAAATAGTATCTCAGATGTTATTTTCAAGATTAAGCCACTGGTTGATTTGTTTATAGCATAAATCAACAAATCTATTTTTTTTTGGGAGTCCTAACAGAGAGAGGTAGTTGTTGTACTTTCTGCGATTTAAATAAAAAAAAAAGGTTATTTATTGCTTTTTCTTATCTTTCTAATTATTTTATTTTTATTTTTTCCTTAATTTCTTTTGAATATTTTATTTTTTAACTTAAATAATGTGATTACACACATTTTATTTAAGTAACCATTGGCTAATTATATATTATTTTGAGAGTCTTACATCTCAATTAGATTCATTGAACCAAGATGGAGGGGACACCACCAAACAAGTTGAACATTATTTTAAAGGTGGGTACCTTCCTCTTCGCGTTGAAAAGGAAGAACCTTTTATTTTATTATAAGTTTTAAAATAAGAAGCAAATATATTGGATAGTTATGTCGTTGCCATTACAAGAGCCACTACATATATAAAATTACACAAATTATTATTATTATTATTATTAACTTTTTTTTTGTAGCCTTTCACAATTTTTTTTTTGTAATTTTGGAAGTAAAAATTCTTTAACTATTAAAAAATATGTATCAATATGAACCAATTTTTTTTTTGCTGATGTGTAACCACCGATTTCACTTAGTGGGGACAGGGTAAACCCAAATACATAACCCTACGTATAATGACCATATATCAGTCTGAGACTCAAATCTGAGACCTCCAATTCTTGAGATGGAGAGCCTACCACCAGTTAGTCAACCTGTGCGAGTTAAAAGAGTTGTAGGACTCGGGTTCGATGTTAAGAAAATTTTAAGTTGAATCTAATATGATTATCGATCTAATCCGATTTTTAAAGCATTAGTTAAAACTTATTTCATATCTAATCTAATCAGTAATACTAAATTAATTTACGAACAATGGTTATGGTCCTCAAGATTAATTTTCTCTTGTTTGAGCCAAACATGTAATTTCAAGACCTTTTCCAACAATGTTTCCGTTCATTTGAATTCCCATAAATTAAATAGTAATATTCATGTTTGTCATAACTGCCTTTGAATTTTTTTATTTTCTTTTTTGTCTGCTGTCTCACGAGTCGCAATTACAACAACTACTTGTCTTTTAACTCTTCTAAGCCTTGAGGTGGCTGCCGGCTGGTCCGAGTAAAGAGCCTTTAATTCAAGTGGTATATGAGTGGGACCTACACTAAGGCTGCGTTTGACTCAGCTTGTGCTTATGGATAAGCACTCATTGGATAAGTTGTTCAATGAGAGCACTTATCCATAGCAACAATAAACTGCTTATTTGAAAAAAATACTGTTTGGTAAATACGTGTTTACGAAAAAGCTTAGGAGTAAAATAGGTATTAAAAAATATTATTAGAGTTTAAAAATAACATTTATTTAAGTGCTTATAAGAGTTTAGGGATAATATGTATTTAAAAAATACTAGTAAAAGAAACACTTTTGTTGCATGTGAAGGTTGACCATTAATAAATGCTAGAATTTAAAAGAATGAGATTCATTTTTATCATCTTGTAACTTTTATATTTCATTGGGCCAGTTTGAATCGCACGATTCAAAGATACGTGATAATTGGAATGCATAGGAAATGATTTCAAAGTCATATCTATTGAAATTATGTTGTTTGGTTGACACGTTAGTCATAGCCTAAATTATCTAATTTGTATAGCTAGTGTATATTTTTTTTTTTTCCATTACTACTTTTTATTTAACTCAAGTGATGAATTCTCTTACAAATAGGGATGGCAACAAGGTTTAATGTACGAGGACCGAGTACCAGACCGGTCCCCACCGGGTCCAGTCCAAATTGGTGGTCCAGATCTAGTACCAAAAAATACATTTTCAAATTAAAAAATTGGACTGGATAGAACTGGTCGTCGAGCGGTTGGGATTAGTTGCCAGATTGGTCGGATAGTTCGCCAGTTCGATAGGATCGACCGCTAGACCAACGGGATCGATTGTCGGATTGGCTGGATCGGTCATCAGATCACAAGACTCGATGCCAGGCTGACCCTAATCCGATTTATGGGTTACCAAAACCAGAACCATTGGTGGTGGAGTGGAGTGGAGTTTTGTGGGTTACCCTTTTTAAACCACCTCAACGAAATACTTAGTTTACGCATGAATTACAATAAACATCCCCCAAGGTGTGAATTATAGTACTTCACATGAATTGTGGGGTTTGGTTCCGATCTGTAAAAAACAGATCATAAAAAATAAATGAAAAATTCTACACAAAATTAAAATGGAAGAAAAAGAACAAAATATATTTTTTAAACTAATATAACATTACATGTATATTATGTCATATTCTTTGTATATGTCGCTCCAAACTGGTATTTCCGGGCTTAAATACATCAGCCCGAACCCAACTTGAGGCTCAAAATAGAATCCGGCCCCAACCCGAACCCAAACTAACTCATGAGTTCGGAATCTTATCCGGGTTGGGTCAAGCGGACTTAGGACGGACCGGAACAAACTTACAGCAATGAAATTGCTATACTATTGATTTATAGAAAATAAAGTTAGCATAGCATACATTTGGACCAACATTAGCAAGTGGCAGTCCAGGCCATGCTTGAACTCATCTTCTTATGTCTCAGGCCAATAGTGGGCTTATATTGTTCAATACCATTACTCAATTGGTTGACAATACACTGAACCAACATTGTGTTCAGTTCCAGCTATACCACCAAAAGTTTATAAGATAATAATAAACCATAATTCAGGAAATCCACATTCTTTATCCCATAATCAATATAGATTTAAAGTATACAATATTAGATATTTACTTCGTCCCACACCCACATAGGTGTGGGACTAATCCACGTTCAGGGCGGGAGCATTAAAGATAAACCCTTGGCCACGAATGCTTTTAATGGGATTCGAACTTCAGACTTACCTCCAGAGACGGATTTAGATATCTGTATTGATAATTGAGTCTAACATTTAATAACAATAGAAATCACTGTTGATAGAATAACAATACTAATAAAACAAACAGGTTCATTAATGTGAAAGCTTTTGTTTAGTTCACAGGGAATGCCCAACATGTAAGTTTTATTTATAAGGTGATAAGAAAAAAAAAAGAAAAAACCAAACAAACAAAAGGGTTATAAAGGAACTGTAGTTAGCATTAAACTTGGCTGTTCACAAACAGTAGTCGACTTTTTGTTTCATCTATTTAGCATAAGTTTGAAGCCTTTTCTTAATAATATCATGAAATTGAATAAGATGAATCTATGTAGCATGATTTTGAAGCATTTTCATAATTTTGCAGAAGGGAAAGATCTTGAAATTGAATAAAATCAACAAATGGAACATCACTTATACAACATTATTACTATCACAGGGCATAGTCATAACATAATTTTTAATCAACATGTAAGATGTATATCTAAGTCTCGTAAAGAAAATATACTTATCCATGAAATTGGATGCTTACAAATATCAGACAGCAATTAGAATGAACGGATTATGATACGGAAACATGGAATGGTGGAGCAATTGCAAACTTACCACACATGAAGTGAAAATACATCTTACCGAGCTTAGATAGGCATCCACCACTGATTGCTTCCTTTTCTTTAGTGATGAAGTGGAGCTCTTGTCATGGCACGCTACGTGCATGAAACGCCATGTGTATAGAGTGTTAGGAGCAACAAAAATTACGTACGGAAAGATCTAATGGCTAATGGCTGCATCAAAGATGTTAAGGTTAAAAACAAATGAAGTTGAGATATTCAGGCTATTCTTACCAAATTAAAGTCCTAAATACGAGAAATTACATATCATATCGTCTGAAACTTATAACCAAAGCAGAGAAGAGAAGTAACCAACAATTATAAAATAAAAAAGGGTCTTTTAAGGTAAGGAAAATGCACAAAGTTGAAATAACGTTTTAGTGCATGCAAATAATCTTGTTATGGTCAGCTCAAACTCTTTAACACTATTTAAGATTCACTGATTTTTTTCATTGAAAGTATTGAAATGCTAAAATTGCCCTTTAGTAAAGTTTTGTAAAATTTCAGTTTGGTCCTCAATCCCTTTGCCCTAACTCTCCCTCACCCTTCTTCTCAAATCCTC
>JAUPMG010000010.1:267206-281229 GCA_031762675.1 Pachysandra terminalis
TTGATACACCGACTGCAAACAGAAAATACGACCTTTAAAAAAATCATGTGTCCAGTACTCCAAAAGACAAACACAATAGCTTCATATACTTTGAGCAACAAAAGTTCACACAAATCAATAGATCTACACATTTTTGTAAGAACTTAGAAAGTAATACACCTTTGCTGTTGCAGTGCGAAATGACAATGGTTGATCGTCCTTAGATATTCTGTTAGTCAACAACAGATTGCATATCAAGAAAAAATAGTCAACTATATACCAAATTAGAGAAAGCAGTCATACACTTTATTTGGATAAATAATGGGAAAAATATACGATATAAATCATTCATTGAAATAAATGATCTAGTCACAAATCTCAAAAATGTTGGTAACGTTTCTCATAAAGTAACTATCGGGGAGTGTCAACAGGTTACTGTAAGTCTGAAGCATAAAGTAATAAGATAAAGATGGTATTTCTAAAAGTTTGAATTTATTGGAGCAAATATGTTTACCTAGACTTCCCATCATTCTCATCCTCAGTGTCTGGTTTCTTGTCAATCTCACTTCTTATTTTGTGAAGTAAAGCAAAATCCAAGCCTTTGACTAAATGCGTGTGCTCCACATCACCTGAATTATGCATACAGAACCCAAAAATAGATAAATGAATAAATACTTTCAACAGTCCAGTGGAACAAAAAGAGCAACTTGACAAAAAAAAAAAAAAAATGCTACTTAATAGCTGACAAAATTATTCATCTCCTAATCACTAACCAATTGAGAAAATATCAAAGTATAAAGTACTGATTACAATGACAGAGGAGTTAGTCTACAATGCCAACATTTGTTAATCTGCATTGTGAGGAACTTTATCTACAACCATCAATTCTTTCTTCGTATAAAATCTCAATCATTGGCAACCAGTCGGTACTATGCCGAGGTCAGCATAGAAGAATTCTCCATGATATAGTTATCATCTCCTGCATTCAAATTCATGGTAATCTAGACCGCGATGAAACTTAACTAGATGATATACGTGTTCATGGACTTTTAAAGATAAAAAAACAAAACTAAAGCAATACCCAAATATCATTTTTTATGAGAAATCAATTATCAGATGGCCCTGAGCTAAAAGCCCCAATCTTTCATCAAAGAGAGCGTCCAAATAAGCAATGCCAAAGCCCAGTTAACAAAGAATGAGTGATTAGAGATGTTCTAATACACATTTGATATTTGATAATCAGAGTACTGACCTCCAAGATACTTGCTGTTCTCAATGGATATCTTGTTTGCATCAGCTATCCTACACATATATTACAAAAAACAGTTAAGATGTGTGTATGTGTGTGTGTGCAACAGAAAAATTTCAGTATTTCAATTCAAATACAAGTGAATTGGAGGATGTGTTGTGTTGACTAACCTGATATCAACAGCCCCAGGAGGAGCAACAGCATGGAATGACCCCAATTCAGTCGGTTCGTAATCGGGATTTTGATCTTCTCTACGCTCTTTAGCACGATCTCTGTATTTTGGTAGTTCCGGTTCTTCTTTCTTTTCTTCTCTGCAATATTGTAGCAAGATAAAAAGGAAAAATCAATTTCTTCTTCTAAAACAATTGGATAGTAGAAGAAGAAGAAGAAGAAGAAGAGATTGGGAAATAGGGAAAAAAGACGCACTTGCGACGATTCATCTTCTCTTTGTAATTATTTTTCTTCGACGTAGTCATTTTGGATAGATTAAAATGATCAACAATCAATCACGAACAGATTTCGTTAGAAACGGGGATTCAAAATCCTCAAAATCGTAGTCCAACTGGTTCGAATTTAGGGCTTTTCTCCGGTTAGGGTTTTGGCGGGGAAGTCGTGAAGAGAAAACCTCGCAAGATAAGAACATGCTACAATGTTCCTGAAATATCCAATAGACAAAATATCTATATAATTATAACATGATCAAACATAGCAATTACCAGTCGTTGTAGTATAGTGGTGAGTATTCCCACCTGTCACGCGGGTGGCCCGGGTTCGATCCCCGGCAACGGCGATTTGTTTTTTCCTTTAATTCTTTTTCATTGTCGTCAAGTATTACTTAGTTGCCTCAACAAGTGCAACGATTCTCCCTTTCTTATTGCACGTCGAGTATTACTTTTATTACCTTGTTGACTCAACCAGTCCACTTGATGAGTATGTTAACCTTAGTTCTTATTTAATTGCTCGTTGAGTTCTACCAAATATAACTCAGCCGAACCCAGTGAGTCACGTTGTACACTCATAGTTTCAATCAGCAACGGAAGAAGAAGGAAGAGAGAAGCTCCTAATAATATCTTGTAAATCAATTGATCGATGATTACAAAGCCATCTGCTTCATCTGTTCTTTCAATTAATATTTAATATTGTGATGCTTCATTGAAGAAATCGCCTACTCATCCATATGTGAAGTTATTATATAAACAACTCAAAGGATTAACAATGGAGAAGCAAAGCAATCACACTCTTCCTAATGGCAAGACTAACTTCTTATTTTGATCTGGTAATGCTCCATGTGACCCTTCTACTATCAACTAGCTTCAGGTCATCTGGTAACTCGGTAGAGAAGACTAGTAGTAGTGCATTCTTCATTTTTGGCGACTCCACTGTGGATCCCGGCAACAACAATTACATCAATACCATCCCTGAGAACCGAGCAGATTACAAGCCGTACGGCAACAACGGATTCTTTAATGGATCCACTGGACGCTTCTCTGATGGCCGAGTTATCGTAGATTTTATTGGTAATCATCTGTCTTAATGAAACTTCTTCCCAAGTTTTAGACTACAATCAACTGATAACCAATACTGAGTTGGCTTTGCTTTCAAGTCTCAAATTTACTATATCAGATTTCTACATGAAAAAAATTTAGTTTCTTGCATTTACTGAACAAAGAAAGAAGGTTTATAATATTATCAATGCAGCGGAATACGCGAAACTACCCGTAATCCCTCCATTCTTACAACCTTCTGCCGAATTCACCATTGGTGCCAACTTTGCATCCGGCGGAGCCGGCGTTCTCTCTGAAACAAACCAAGGCTTGGTATTTTTTTTTTTCCTTTGGTTTCTTGAATCATTCAGTCAAATTAGATTTGTTCGTCACGTAAAGATTTTAATTTATGAACTTAAAGCATTTGTTAGGTGATTGATCTTCAGACGCAACTAAAGAATTTTGAAGAGGTGCAGAAATCACTAACAGAAAAATTGGGTGATGCACAAGCAAAGGAACTGATATCAGAAGGTGTTTACTTCATTAGTATCGGAAGTAACGATTATATGACTGGCTATCTAGGTAATCCGAAAGCGCGGGAGCAATATATTCCTGAAGAATATGTTGGGATGGTTATAGGGAACTTGACAAAGGCAATCCAAGTAAGTCATGCTTGAAGGACTTTAGAAACAGTTTTTGGAAAGGGAAGTGAATACTGTGTTTCTGTTGTTTCTACTGTGCAGATACTATATGAGAAAGGAGGTCGAAGATTCGGGTTTCTAAGCCTTTCTCCTTTGGGCTGCTTACCTGCTATCAGGGCTTTGAACCCCAAGGCCAGTGAAGGGGGTTGTTTTGAAGACGCAAGTGCACTTGCTCTAGCACACAACAATGCTTTATCAGCTGTTCTCATAAGCCTGGAACATATACTGAAAGGGTTCAGATATTGCAACTCTAATTTTTACAATTGGCTTAGTGATAGAATGAATCATCCCTCCAAGTATGGTAAGGATAGAAGACCCTTTCCCTGCTTGGAATCTTGGATTTTAGAAGAAAGGAAAAGAAAAGAAAATAAATGATTAGTGTTTCTTCTCAAATGTTTGATTGAGATGAGATATATGAAGAAAAGAAAATCAAATTCTGACAACTTCCAACAAGTTCTCATATATTTCGAGAAAGAACAATAGATGTCATGAGTTAGATTGGAGTATTGGAGAATACTTGGTCTTTCTTTTTTTTTCGTTCAAAATCTATATCCTTTTGAGGAGAAAGGTTTTGATCCCAAAAGATAAACTTTTTTTAACTATTTTCTCCATCTCTATCTCTTTCTTTCTTCTACCTAAGAGGAGAAGGTGATTTCTCAAACATTTTCTTTCTTTTCTCTCGAAATCCATGGTTCCAAACACAATGTTATTGATTGTCTTGTGCTTTCTTATCGTCTTCTGATCCTTGCTAATACTTTTTTAGCATTTGGGTTATATAGGTTTCAAGGAAGGAGTGAATGCTTGTTGTGGAACAGGCCCATATGGGGGCATATTCAGCTGTGGAAGTACAAAGAAGGTGGCTGATTATCAGTTATGCGACAACCCCGGCGATTACATCTGGTGGGACTCCTTCCATCCAACAGAGGGGATCCATGAGCAATTTGCAAAAGAACTCTGGGATGGCCCTCTTTTCTCTGTAGGACCATACAACATGGAAGACCTCTTCTTCAACAAGGAGAGACTCACCATTGCAGACATTGTAGATGATGTAGAAGAAGAGCAATTGTTTTAAAACTCGTGTATCACCATTTTGGTGCGTTGGTCTTCTTGATACTTTGGATTCTAACGTACTGTTTATTAGTTAAAATGTTGGAAAAACATCGAGGATCAGAAATATGAAGAGTTAGACCAATCTGCACCATTAATCAACAAATTTGAAGGCACAATCAATTCGCTTTCTTTTAGACAAGTTTCTCTCCAACAGATCAATATCATAAATGCACTAGGAGTTAGTGAGAAAATGCTTTCAGTATACAATAAAGTCTCTGATCAAGATTCGTTGTAATTCTCGAATGTGCACCGTCCAATCACAACAGTATACTATATATAGAATTGATGATGAAGAAAACTAGATGAAAGCATTGATATATCTCTCACACGATCGGATCTGATTGCTTTGGATGAATTAATTGGTCTGGATGTCCAGTCTAGTTACAGAATTGCATGTATCTGTTCACCAACATGTTTGATTTTGATCCAACGGCTTGGATGACATCTGAAATGACATCTAACCTTTCACTCATCATCGATCAGGTGCAAGCATGATCTCACTTATAAAAGTCATATGATCGATTGACACCCATCTGATCAGGGGAAATTCTGATCGAATGGTCATAATTGTGTAAATATAATCAACCGTACCATTTGACGGTCCATATCACATTAGACATATCTAACTAAAAGATCAATCTGAACCAAGAGTGATTCAAACCATCAAATCAACTCAATCTAATCAATCCGGTCCGGTCATACTACACTCTAAAAGAAAAAAGGCTCTTACTTCTTGTGACGCTACGTGCGCTTACAAATACCTTTGCGCACATGCGCTCTCGCATATGCGCACGTGCGTTGGTTCTTTGCATCACCAAACCACGTGCGATGTATTCTTATCAGAAAACACTTCAGCATTTTTTTCAAAAAAAAGAAGTCTGCAAATCAGATGGTTAAGATCATTCAATCACGCTAAAATTGAGAGGAAAAAGTTTACAAAAACAATTGTTCCAAAAGAAAAATCTAAAATGGACTGACGAGAGGATTGTAGGGAAGCGCATAGAGTGTAGTTTGTAGTTGCAGAGAAGGTAAGGGATGGCCTTTCTTAATGGCGTCGCTAGTACTGCTTCTGTGCCTAGGGTTGGCCGAGCTTTCTTCTCAATTTCCAACTACAGCACGGCCACAACCAGAAGCAACCATAGCAGATTCAACAGGGCACAACTCACCTCATCAAGACATCGCCATCACCATTACTGTTGCTACAGATTGAACAACATTGACAGCATAACAGAGCTCAGGAGCCCCAACCTCGTGGCTTTGGAGTATGCGGAACTCGATCTCAAGGATCAATCCAACGAGGTAACTGTAGCTCTTAGTTTTCTTTTTCTTAGAGTTCGTTTGGAGTGATTTCTTCTTCTATTTCGCTGTTGGAGCCAAATCAAATGAATGAATTGAGTGTTTGGTGTGGTAATTTCGACTGTTGCAGGTTGGTCACGTCCGAATCCGTCAACATGTAAACCCTCTCGGCGCTCCTTTATCGGTAATCCTATATCTTTGATGTGTTAACTCTTCTAAACGAACTCGACTATCTGATTTTTGTTGCTGTATCTTTTAATCTTCCGGCGATCTGTTCACTCTGATATTTCTATGTGGTAGATCCCATCTCCGGTTCCTGACTGGAATGAAATCTTCAGAGACCCCGAACTGCCACTTATGGTGGATGTCGGTAGCGGTTAGTTCTTACTCTTCAATATCATCTACTTTTACTCATCTTATATAGTAAGGGTTTCATGATCCTTATGTTTTTGGGTGCTCATGCATGTGTTTAAATGCTTCTGTGTCAATGTTGTGTTATTGATGCAAAATATGTAAGTTGGGACTCTGATACTTTCAATGTACAAAGAATTAGAACACCAAAAATTTGCCTAGTGAGAATAACACCAACATAAAATTCAGTGATAGACTCTACAAGTTATGGATACTTTTTCTTATCTACATCTTTATATGGCAACAGTTTTTTTTTTCTTGGTGACTCGGAATCCCCAATTCCACTTAGTGGGGGACAGGGTAAATCCCGGATACATAACCCCACCCACAAGGACCATATATCTGGTAATCCTGGAGACTCGAACCTGGGACCTCTGGTTCATGAGCTGGAGAACCAGCCAGTTGAATGCACCTGATAAATTTGTTGAATGCACTTTTAGCATGGACTGTGGCTGTTTGAAAGCTGTAAAACATGATCTAGATTTTTCTCTTCTACAGTCTGAATACACTTAAAACATAATTTCAGTATGTGTTCAAAGATGGTTGCTATGACCTTTTGCTGCAAGTGCTAGGCTGCTAGCTCCTATGTCTTTCTGTCTTTCGTTTGGACATCGAATCAACTACTATATTCGTGGCTGATTTGTCTTGCCTGCTGAAGTTGCATGGATATAACATTGATGTGTGTCAAGTTTTTAGTCTTGATTAGTCACATCTTATGCTATTGTTATTGATGAGATTAGTCACATCTTATGCTATTGTTATTCAACATCGTATTCACAAGCCGCTTATGTGCTTGCATTAACATTTTTCCTCCTTTTTAGAGTGGAAGAGAGGGGAACTTTTTGAATTTTGATAATGAGCTAACAGGTAGTGGCAGATTTCTCATATGGCTTGCAAAGAGATTTCCGGGATCAAAAAATTATTTGGGATTGGAAATACGGCATAAATTATGTGATATAACTCCTATTTATACTCTCTAAATTAACTCTTCTCACTAATAAGTTAGCAAAATTACTTCAAGGTCAGGATGTTCCTTTGTGAAGCTTAAATAATTTTGGAACCTATCTCTGTTGTAAATTATTGTCTGCTTAACAAATATTTTTTTCTTCATTGTGCAGTTGGTAAAGCGTCCACAACATTGGGTTAAAGAACTGGCTCTTAGTAACATGTAAGATTCTGATATTCAGTCTCTCTATTGCTAGCCTACAAAATGAGAGACCCATATTTTTCCATCATCAACTTAACAATGGGTTCATTTGGCTGCAGATATTTTATGTTTGCAAACGCCACAGTTTCTTTCGAACAACTGATCTCTACTTACCCTGGACCTTTAGAATTAGTTTCAATCCTAGTGAGTGCATTAACTTTAGGCTTCTCCATTTTATCGAATCAGTTTGTGGGGCATATGTTCCACATTAGTTCCTTTAGGATCTTATCTGAATCTTTTGTAAATTCTGTGATCTTGGTCCTGTTGGTAATGCGTTTAATTTGGTAGGGTATTTACTTTTATCTCTTGCAGTGTCCAGACCCATATTTCAAGAAAAGACATCATAAGAGAAGAGTTGTGCAGAAGCCATTAGTATATTCAATTATAAAGAATTTAAGTCCTTGGGGACAGGTACGTGCTTCGTTGTTTCACTTACGACCACATAAGTGGTTTCTAGACTGGGTATATTGGTTGGGGGGAGGATGGTTTTTCTCTGGAAGTGACCAAATCGATATTATCTGTGTTTGTTGGAAGAACGGACCAGATACTAAATCAATCACATAACATTAATTTGTATTAGTGCACGTGAACTTAGAACTCCTTGCAACCGGTAGTGCCTTAATAGATTTGAGCTTCCCTATTCCATTCCCCGTTAAGTGATAAATCACAAGACAGATACCAATAAAGAAAAAGTTATAAAGTTATAATGTTCATGGAATTATTAGATACCCGTACATCCGCATTTTGGTCTATTTTGTTCTATTTTTAAGGTTATGTACGAATACCATGAAATGATAGAATGCAGTGGCTTAAATGATTGTTTTACAAAAAGGTAATACCTCCAAAAGTTTCTTCAGGAAGGTTTTTAATTTGATTGACCAGGTTTTTCTGCAGTCTGACGTGCTTGAAGTGGCACTAGACATGAGGAATCAGTTTGATACTCATTTAAATGCGCTTGAACGCGTCAACTCCAATGTCTTGTGTGATGATCAGGGATGGCTCTTAAGTAACCCAATGGGGATAAGGACCGAAAGGGAGATCCATGCAGAATCTGACGGTGCAAAAATATACCGCGTGGTGTGCCGGAAGCGGATATAACTCATCATTGCCTATCGTGATAATTGCTAATTACATAATTCAAATGGTAAAAATCCGTTCTTTCTCTGGTTTTGATCTCATTTGAAAGAAATAATTTTTAAATCTGAGACCTTTTGTTTTCTAACACTAAAGGTCGTCAAATAACTCATTTTCCAGGTTTCTGTTGTCGTTTGCCCTTTCATATCCTTGTTGCCTATTGCTTGCAGTTCCTGTGCTGCTGATTGTGATTTCTTCAATTTTGGGGTGATTTTGGTTGTTCTGATAACTGAGAGGGATGGTTTGGATCTATTCCTTGAGAAAGTGGATTTGAGAGCATTATAGGGAGCGGATGTTTTGGGACGTGGCTCTGAGTTTTTAACCTAATAGGTAAGGCATTAAAACTGCTGGATAAGATCATATGAGTATCAGAAAGATAGGAACAAGATTTTAAGGCTCGGGATCGGCAACCAGACCAGTCCCAGCCGGTCCCAGTCCGGAACGGCGGTACCATCCAGTCCGGAGTCTGTACAAAAAATGGACTTGCTATTAAAATTTTAAATGAAACAAAAATGGACAAGCCGAACCGGTCACCGGACCGGTGGTATCGGTCAGTATTAGACCAGTCCAGATCGGTTGTACTGGTTCGGTCCAGAACCTCATGATACAGTTATCTGTATTGTGGCTTGGGACCGAACCTCAATGGTCCGGTCCAGGTATGTACCAACCGGTCCAGACTGGACCGGACCGATACTTGAAACCTTGGATAGGAAGGCAGTTACTAATGGCGGTGATTATTTTGTGCTTCTTAGGTTTGCTGCCTGACCAGGCTTCAAGTGATGAGCTTGTTCCGATGCCCACACAGCAACACTGCTTTTGACGGAAGTGTAATCCCCTTGGAGCTGTTGCAATTGCCCAATTTAGTTACTGGATTTTAGTTTTATATGTTAGGGACGTATTCTGAATTTGACTGTGTTAACTGTGTTACTGGCTTTAAAAAAATTCTTCTGTCTGGAATAGATTTTCTACGGTCTGCATATTAGCCTCTTGTATTATGCAA
Organism: Pachysandra terminalis; assembly: GCA_031762675.1. Classification (NCBI taxonomy): domain Eukaryota; kingdom Viridiplantae; phylum Streptophyta; class Magnoliopsida; order Buxales; family Buxaceae; genus Pachysandra; species Pachysandra terminalis. The sequence goes on from JAUPMG010000010.1 coordinate 276,778, forward strand.
TTTCCTGATACTTCTGTAGTGCATCCATGGACTATGGATGATGTTCATGTTGTTCACCAAGACAGTTTTGTGTTTCTTAATTAATTTAAAGTCAATGATCTTTGGGGATTCGAGCTTTATTTACCCTGTGTATCTTCCATGCATGTGCACACAATCCTATATTTGAATATTGGACCATATTTGTGTTACCTTCCAAGACAGTTTTTCCTTTTCTTAATTAAGCCAAAGTCAATGATCCATGAGCATCCTTCCCTTATTTTACTGTTTTCTTTCGTACATTTGAGTGTGAAAACCTTTGCTTCAATAAATCTACTTACTATTGTTATCTTGCAAAGGGGAAACTAGATGATGTTGAACATCCTGTATTACATGATTGACTGCTGCAGACGGCCATTCGACCCAAGAAATTATACTTGCTATGGTACTGTACATGATTACATCTTATATATATATATATATATATATATATATATATATATATTTGATCAAAGAATATTTGTATTTTGTTACATAAACACTGCATAATGATCAAATAAAGGTAAGGTCAAAGGCTAAGCTGGACTTCACATGGCAAAGCTAAAGTTTCCTCTTGCATAATTTGTTTCTCTATACAATCCTTCTCATTCCAACCGGCTGTCAGTGTCATTTCCGGCAGAAGGGATAAGGGGCTTTCTTTTTCATCTTTGGAGATTCGTTCTTAGATCCGGGAAACAACTACGTTAACACTAGCACACTGGACGAAGCAAACTTGTGGCCATGTGGGCAAACCTTCTTCAAGTTTCCTAGAGGGCGATTTTCTGATGGCCGATTGATTTCAGCTTTCATTGGCGAGTTAACTGTTTTGTTGTTCTCTTTTCTCTTGTGATTATTTGTTAATTCATATTTTTTTCCTCTGCACTTGTGATTATAGGTCAAGTTATTCCGATCTATATATATGATTGATTTCGTGTGACATGTCAACCACCCTCTAGAATTAGAAATGACTTGGTCTACGCATCTTCGAAAGAGAAACTTTTTATGTTTTGGGGGTTTATCGACACATAATAAGGTAGGAATAAATATGCAAGTGTAATTTTAAAACTAAAAGAAGGAACGTATTTACAATTTATTTAAGCTTTTGGGCATTAACAGATCACACCAAAACAGATTCGAGAAGTTAAAGAATATATAGACTATTTGAAGAAAATAGTGTTTGGTAAATACATTTATTTAAGTGCTTATCAAAGCTTAGGGGTAAAATAGGTATTATAAAAATATTATTAAAGTTTAGAAATAACATTTAGTAAAGTGTTTATGAAAGTTTAGGGGTAAAATAGGTATTTTAAAAATATTACTAAAGTTGTGAAATAGCCTGACCCATAGGAGCTTGGGAGAAGCTACTCCTTATGGATAGTCTTCCTCTAGTGCTTATGAGCTACCAAACACATATTTAATTTTAAAAAGTGCTTATATAAGCTATAAGCTACGATAAGTATTTATAGAAACCGGGCCAAACGCAGTCATAGTGTTCAAAGATTATTCACAAAATAAATATTTTTTATAAATTTAAAAAAGATAAATCAAATATTTATATTATAACAGGGAGAAATCAAATATTTATAATCTACAACAGTAAGAAAACCTTAAAAATGATTTTTTTTTAATTACATTTTCATATTGTATAACTAATTAAAATCATGATTTTTTTTTTTAGATCTTGATTTTCTTTTACAAATTATTGATTTTCTAAAATTTTAATAATCTAATCGAATAATACTATATATTATAAAATAATAATATTAATTGGTAAATATTAGTAGATAAGGTGTTACTTATGTACTAATCTATTAGTATCTTAAGATTGGTAAGATAATAGTCTCTTAGCTACTTATATATTAGTTTCCTGTTAAGTATTATTGCAATTAGTTATCCTAACATTGTCCTACTTCACTCATAGATAATATAGAACTAACTAATGGATAAGTTTTAGGATAATTTTAAAATTCTTTTCACTTTTAAGATATACATTAAAATCTAACATTATCCTAATATAGGATTCCAATTCTTATAAGCATTAACGACTAAGTTGTTTATATATTAAGATATTTAAAATAGAATGGTAAAAATATACTAAAGATTTTTAATTAATTAGGATCTTGATTTTCTTTCACTAATTAGGTTATTGAAATTTATAATAGATTCTATATTTTGATAACTTGAATCTTAATTTCTCTTTATAAGTTAGATTCTTTAATTCATTAGTAAATATTCTAATAACTAATTAGATTTAAGATCTTGATGTGGGTTTTTTTTTGGATAAGATCCATTTATATCTAACATTATCCTAAGACAAGATTCCAATTCTCATAAGCATTAATGACTTTACTGTTTATATATTAAGATATTTAATATGGGTAGTAAAAATTTAGTCAAGATTTTTATTTAACTAGGATCTTGATTTTCTTTAACTAATTAGGCTATTGATATTTATAATAATTCTACATTTTGATAATTTGAATCTTAATTTCTCTTTGTGAGTTAGAATCTTCAATTCATTAATAAATATTTTAATAACTAATTAGATTTAAGATTTTGATGAATGATTTTATTTTTTAACTTTTAGTTATTTAGAAATTTTTAATTTTTCAAATTTTATTTTATAAAACCAATTAAAATCTTGATTTTATTTAATTAATTAGGAGAAAACAAATAACGTCAAAAAGAAAAGGAATATTATGATTTGGATAAATCTTAAAAAAAAGAATGAAAATTAGTATTTTAAAGCCTTTTCATAAGTTAAAAATATTTCTCTTTTTATTTTTTTAAAAAGGACTATGTTTATTAAATACTTTTTATAATATTTATTAAAAATTATTATAGTAAATGATGTTATATTTCATAATAATTAAAGATTAAAATTTTAAAAATTAATTAAATAAATAAATAAAATATAAACGGGTTATACGGATTGAACCTGTTTTATTAACAGATTGGGTTCTCCATGATTTTCCAACCTGAGGATTTTATTATTTCAAAATTATCTAAAACGTTAGATTTATGGATTTAATAAAACTTGAAAAAAATTAATAAATAAAAAAAAAAATGTTAATAGATATCTAAAACGTGAAAGAGCTTTACTGAAATAAGGAGTATTTTATTAGTTCAAAAATATCTAAAATGTTGGATTTATTGATTTTAATAAAACTTAAAAAAAATGAATAAATAAATAAAGGAATGTTAATAGATATTCAAAACGTGAAAGAGTTTTAGTGAAATAAGGAGTATTTTATTAGTTCATAAATATCTAAAACGTTGGATTTATGGATTTTAAAACTTTAATAAATAAAATAAAAGAATGTAAACGTTGGATTTATGGATTTTAATAAAAATTAAAAAAAATAATAAATAAAATAAAGTGATGTTAATAGATATTTAAATTGCGAAAGAGTTTTATTAGTTCATTTTGGTAAACTAATAAATATTGGATACCCGTCGGAAGGGATATTCAAATATACGTAAAAAAAGATGGGATCATAAAGTTGGAAATAAGGAGTATTTGAATAATAAAGGATACCCAAAAAAAGGATAATTTTTTATTAGATTTGTTTTAATTTTTTTGGATAAAAATTAAAAAAAAATGAAAAGGAATTTTAAAACAGGATCTAAAGTTTTTTTTTGGATAAAAATTTAAAAAAAAGGGAAAATTACGAAAATCCCCTAAATTGGGCAAATTATTGCCCAAAAGTATATTGACCCAAATAAACTACTGATCTAGTATAATTATACAAGAGTATTTGCAATACGGTCCTCTGTCATATGACAGAGGAATGGTCAGACGTCTCCCGTATCAGTTGTTTTAAAAAAAAAAAAAAAAACAAAAACCCCTTAACTACCCTTTCCCTTTCTCCCTTCCAACGAATCCAGCCAAACCCTTCTTTCTCTCTCCATACAAAGACGAAGGCGCCTTCTCTCTGCAAACGAATCCAAGCAACCATATCTCAAGCATCCATACGAAGAAACCCTTCCCTCCCTCTATCTTTCTCCATTTCTGGTGCGGCAAAGCTCTCGCACGTAAACGAATTGCTTCTCTAGCAAGGCAGCTCTGTGCGATTCCAATCGCCTCCAGCACGGCAAAGCTCTTTGCGATTCCAATCGCTTCTCTGAAGCCCACCACCATCTTCTCCTCTCCATTTCGTCCAACTCACTTCTCTTCCTCTGTTGCTGTTGTTGTTGCTGCCAAACCAGTCATTTTTTATCTCTTGCAAGCATCAGGGCATTGAAAGGTAAAGATTGTCAATCCCTTGTTTTTAGTTTTGTTTTAGAATGCTATTCGATTAAGAGTTTGGTTTTTTGAAGGTTTTTAAATATGAGAACCATACTATACAGCAAGGGAATATCATCCTATAAAACCAATGTTGATTTGAGACAATAAAACATTGTTGCTAACCACATTTACATAGAATGGTTCTCATC
>JAUPMG010000010.1:304298-317458 GCA_031762675.1 Pachysandra terminalis
ATTCCAAAAGATTGAACTTTTTTATACTTTCTATTTGTAAAATATTGCCCGCATTCCCCTCCCCACTCATTCTGAATGCAAGGTGTTATGGTAATATACCTTTTTGGTCTTATTAAACCTCTATTAATGATGCATACATTTCAGGACTTATGTTTCTATTGAGGTTTATCTCTTTCTGTTAGCCTAATCTATTGGCTACATTGACTTGGGCAACATCTGACCTTAGCACTCCCTCTCCTCTCACCCCCAAATTGCAGTAGTTATGATAGTGCAAATAATCTATGCTTATAATCTTCATTAAGTTAAGTCAAATCTTATAATGAAATAATTAGGATTTAGATATGCTAGCCTCATCATGGATTGTTTAATGTGCTATCTGGGAAAAGAGATCTAAAATGCCCATGTTAGTTAACCACAAGACTGATATACCAAAGGCAGTACAAGTGGGCTGCACATGCGTTGGGAGGGATGAGGGCATCACTTTAGAGTTTCTTTATTTGTTTAAACTATCTTTTCTAGGTTTCCTGTTTTTGTTTTTCACGTTTTTTCTGTTTACATGTTTGATTTGCTATTAACACTGCTAACAACATAAACACAATCCAGGAACAATGATGCTGGTGACTGCACTCCACAGAACCATTGCAACATTTATAATGAGGATGCTGATAAATTGGAATCAGAAATCAGTGAAAGTAAAGCTGATGATGATGAAAATCACTCTGTGAAGCCACCCATGTTCCAAAAAGGTGTGCTCAGGACCAACTGCATAGACTGCTTGGATCGCACAAATGTTGCACAATACGCCTACGGATTGGCTGCTCTTGGATATCAACTTCATGCTTTAGGCGTCATAGATGTACCAAAAATCGACCTGGATTCCCCTTTGGCTGAGGATTTAATGGGGTTTTATGAGACAATGGGGGATACACTTGCACTACAATATGGTGGGTCTGCTGCACACAATAAGGTAATCCTCCTGTACGATGTTGCTTGAAATGTTCATGGTTTCATAAGAGTGGTATGGTGTAGATTTGATTTAATATGAAGCATGATGCTGGTTTGTACTATATTGCTATTGCATTAAGTTGATGTTCTGAAATTGAGAAAAGAAAAAAAGAACATATATTCAAGAAGATTTTGCTGTATAATCTTGGATTACATTTCCATAGGATATTTAACTTTGTCAGAACTGATTGAATGAGGATTTGGAATGCAATTTATCTGTATTATGTGCAGTGTACTGGTTTGGTTTGGTTTTCACTTCAAATTTTTTTTTATTACATTGCAATCGGATTTGCTAACTCTCTAGAGCTCATAGCCATTGATGTTATTCAGTTATTGTCGTGGTAGGAGGAAACAAACTGGGACTTGAAGTTTATGCCTGTCTCTTTGATCCCTTAGTAGGTTATGGTGGGATTAGTTCTTTTGATTAAATTAAGTACACTATATTACCTGTTTAGAACCATACTTGCAATATGTAACTTTACATGTATCATTATGCTCTTATTTTCATTTATGTGATAAGTGGCTCAGTATCCTGTTCTTCCCTGTAGAACAGTTAGAATTATGCTTGCAATTTGTAATTTTATATATATATATATATATATATATCAGTATACTCTTATTTAGATTTATGTGATAAGTGACTTGGTATCTGATTGCTATTTTAGAAAAAGCATACAACAACATGCCTTACCAGGATTCATGTCATAATTCATAAGCGAAATAGAGAAGTTTTATACCGACTGCCAAGTATATTTGAAAATAGAAAAAGCATGAAATTTGTAAATCACAGTGGAAAAAAAAGAGAGAATAGATGATGTAAGGTCAACTAAAACATAATTAATATAACCATTTTAATCTTTAATTTTGAGAAGGTCAGATGTTACCAGTAGTGGACCCTGCTCCTAGTAGTCATTTATTTGTGGATCCAGACCAGCCCATTATAGACCTACTTCAGGATCCTGGATCTGGACCATATTAATAGGGGTTAATTGAATTCCCATCAACAGACCTGCTGGTATCTGCAATTTCATGTGTTTGCTTAAGGATATCACTAATTTTATGTATTTTTAACTTCGGCCTCGTACCTTCTTAAATTTGCAATTCTTGATAGATATTCTCCGAAAGAAGAGGTCAATGGAAAGCAGCAACACAATCCCAGGAATTCTTCAGAACTCTTCAACGGTACTACAGTAATGCCTACATGGATGCTGAGAAACAGGATGCAATAAATGTGTATGTCTCTCGGGCTTCCATCTTACTGAAAACCTTTATTATTTCTGGAAGAGAAAATTCACGGCACCTTTCAGAATGAAAGGATTTATAGAGTGGATGCTTTCAGTTGTCCAGTCAGCTTAATCTTCATTGCCGTGGTATCTACTGTTGAGTATCCAGTATTCTTAATTTCTTATATCAGCTAATCCATTTCACTTTATGAGCAGCTTTTTGGGGCACTTCCAACCACAACGTGGTAAACCTGCTCTCTGGGAGCTGGATTCGGATCAGCATTACAATGTTGGGAGGCGTGGGCATACTTATGCGAATGAAAATGCCAGGTGCAAAGCTTAGACTTCTGAATTGAACATCTATATTGATTCTTCCAAGGATTATAATTAGATAGGCTTTTTAAGATAAGCTTTGATAGCTTACTGATAGATGTGACATGCAAGGGGCTTGGGTCAAAGTCACCAAACAATAGTGAGCCTATCTAGGAGTTCTCCCTGAAAAAAGGAAAAAAAAAAATCAAATTTGTTTAGAAGATTATAACAGTGTATTCTATTACCAAAATTGTGAGTTGGGGAGAAGAAAGGTGCTGGGGAATATCTGACATTTTTTCCATCTCCAAATTTTGCTTACACTTTTTTGATACCAAACTATAAGTCTGATCACCAAATTACACAGTGGCAGCAGTTCTTTAAATTGAGTTCCTGTAATTGTAGGTCATTTTTCAGATCCTTATCAGATGGCAACATCCTTGGGGAAAGCAACTCACCCATATCAGCCACAACTAACGGGCAGAAGAGACTTGCAAACTTGACCTTGCCTGAAAGAATGCAAGGAGGTTGCAAGGGTCTTTCCGAGTCCACACCAGAAATGTCAACTTGCGAAAGTGAAATTTCATATTCCAGGTCAGCTTACTTTCTTTGTGTTTATTAGATACCTGGTGGTACTCCTGGTAACTTAGCTGCACCTGTTATTTAACAAAGGTTGTAGACAGCCTTTTAAGTACTTACACGAGAGATGCAGAAATCGTGATAGTTGTATGGGTAGGTATCCTCTCTCAATGCATGTGGTGTTGAGATAGTACTGTTAAAACTTTACCATTCGGCCTTTCTTCCAAAATTAAAGGCCAGACATCAATTGATCTGATGATTATAACTGTCAGAGATTTTGTTTGGGAATAAAAGTTATGGCTGAAGATGCAGTAGGAGTCAACAAATCAGACGGTTTGAATCATTTGATCAGGTCGACTTTTTCTTTGATCTGGATAAGTAGGTGTGGTTTATACACTAATCACTCTTCATGTGCACTAGTTCTTTGCTATTTCTATGATACTGGATAAAGAGGAACTCATTTGACGATGTGTATTTAAACAGGAACTTAATTATAAGTGCTTGATGCAGCTACTTAGAGTAACTTGTCTGGATATGCTTCCATAGTGTTATGATAGCGTACTTGCTTAAAGACACAAATGTATTTCCATTTCAGATTTGCTGCATGAGAAATATGATAACTGGAACATCCATTATTCCAGTTACTGCTAACACATTTTTGTAACACTTGTCTGGATCTTACCAATTTTTGGATTAATTAGCTCATTAAAACATTTATTTGTAGAAGTGAACAAAATGCTAGGTTCTTGCTCTCCAGCTCTCTCCCCAAGGAGATGCTCAAGATAAACGAGATTTTATATCATCTGATTGCTTCATGTTCCAATCAGATTTTGCTTTCCAGCTATATATATATATATGTTGGCCATAAAAAAATAAATTAATTTTTGTTATTTTATGTTTCAACTAGTTTCCAATAAGATTTTGGTAAATGGACTTTTAAATATTCCTCCTTAAACACTACCTATCAACCAGTCCATATCGGTTCACGATTGATCATCGCTTTAAAGAAAGAAAAAAATACCTAAATCGTGCAGAAAGAGAGATCAAGAGTGTATGTGTGTGTGTGTGTGTGTGTATATGTATATGGAGAGAGGCGTACTTGGGCTTTCTCCTTCTGACTACGAGACATTAGGAGAGAGGAAAGCCCCCTTTTGTTTCATTATTACAAGTATGCCATGTATAGATTTTAAAATTTTTAGTTGCAACCCAAAGTCTTTGAAACATTTCAAAACATCCCCAGAATCTTCTCCACTAGATTAGACTAACACTGATCCAAGCTGGACTTGACCGGCTGGTACCATGCCATACCGGTGGTTCATAGGAAGTCAATCAACAATGCCTTTTCATAATAGTTCGAGTTAGCAACACAATACTGTTATGCCTTCCAACCTATTATTAGCCTGGGTTCATTTGTCTTTTATTAATACAAATTTGAAACCAGGCAGGGGCCCTAACTACAATCATTTACATAATGGGTGACACAAAAACCAACACTCATATTGGCCAGCTAACCTGGCGTAACCCTGCCTGCATTGTACAAAATTGGAGAAAGGTACATCAGAAAATTCAGATAAGAGTTGACAAAGCTTGCTTTTTATGGATTGCCAAACTTCTATCCTTCCCATCGAAGATCATCTCATTTCTTTCTTTTTAAATTGTCCAACAAATGACACGGAGGCACATATTCCTTAATAGATCACGTTGTCTTCTGCTTGCCTTCCACCACCAAGCCACAAACACACTATAGAGCCCTTCAGGAGCTTCTCAATCTATCTCAAACCTCTCAAGGAAGAAACTCCACAACTCATTGGCCATCTGGAAATGAACCAAAAGGTGATCCACAGATTCTGCATTTCCCCTGCAGAAGCGCACCAATTCACTGTAGTTCAATATCTAGAATGTGGTCAATCATTAGAATGTTGTCCAAAGATGCTAACCCTAGGAAAAAAGGCTTGCTTTGAAGGGATAGAAGGGCTGCCAAAGTGAGCCTTCCTGGATAATAAATCTTGTATCTTGGGAAAATAGATGTGAGAAAGGCTTTGCAGTAACTTTTTGATTCGTTGGGGAGTTCGATGGGCTTTGCCAAAGGATTTGAAAATGCTTTTGGACATGTGGGGGAGAAAAAAAAAACATTCCAGAAGGAATCTGCTATGGAATGTTTTCCCTTTTGCTTGTTGCCAATTCCCAATTGAAAAGGAACATCAGATGCTAACCAAAGCAACCCTCCTCATTCCGGCCAGGGACCATGGATTCAAATTTGGCTGTTTGTATCAGATGCATAGATGTAGTAATGAATTAGCTTCATATTGCTCCAAGGGTTGAGCTACTGGCATGCTGGTTGGTAGTGTATCTGATGTTTTCTTGCTAATCACAATTGGATCTACACTGTCGTAAATCCATGGAATAAAGTGTTCAAAATACTTTAAATAGAGTATTTACAATTTTGCTCTCTTGTCCTCTTTTGGTTCTTTTAATCTAATTTTGCGCATGTGTCTATTGCTACCCTTGTGTGTGTGTGTGTACTAACCTTTGAAGGCGAGATTATAACACCAGACTGGGATTCAAGCCCAGATCTCGAGTACGGTGGCTCAAGACTCGACCAACCAACCCAACTGGCATCTTCTCTGTTGTCAAGTTTGCTTTATCCTTTTTTTTTTTTTTTTTATTAATTGCATCCAACTCCTGTACCTTCTGCATGGATGATATGTATTAACATTTGAATTTTTTTTGTGATAAATTGCACAATTTCAATATTTGTCCTTTTAATTTTTGATGTCTTATTCAGCTGACTGGTGGATGCTTTTTGTAGGTATACTCCGTCTATGCCTCGCAGGCAACTTTTCGCAGAAATGCAAACTGAACAATGTCTTGAAAGTGATCAAATTTATTTCAATGAACGAGGGGATGCATTTAACTGCTCAAATTTTGTTGATCTAGACTGGCTTTCTTCCTCTGGAAATTCATGTGAGGAAGAAACTTATGACAGGTAATTCTGCATTTTTTCTCAGTTCTAATCTTGACCCATATTATGCATTATAATGGTTTTCATTCTCCATACTTGAGTTTGAGAAAATATTATTTTATGAGTCAGTTCCACTTGTCCACAATATATTCTTTTTGCAAGTCCAGTTCCTTTTTCATTTTCAGCTCTTTTTCTTTCATGTAACTTAAAGGTGAACAAGAACTTAATAACGTATATTGTATGTATAGACAATAGGGACCGTGTGGGTCAACGTATTTGATCATGCCAAATTTTGGCATGCTTGATTTCTTTAGAGGGACTTATCAGCTGGTGGGTCCTGATCGCCTTCATAACAGCAGGCCACATGGCTAAATATATAGTTGAAGACTTCTGTGATATTTGTTGCCTGGGCAATAAATATCAAATGAGACGAGGAAGCTTTCTTGTATTCTTTCAAATCAGTAGTAGTGAGAACCTGCTTAGATAGAAATGTGGTCGAGGGAGATGAGAGGAAGGTTTCTGTTTCCCTATCAATAGGGAGAAGTCCTCTTTATCTGAAGCATTGAACTTTATGCGCATGCAAGTTGGTGTGTCCACCAAGATGGCGTCCCAGCCGTCTGTCTGTCTTCAGAAAATGACAATGTGTTAAAATTATCAGTGTTCAGTTTTTGGTAGTCATCATCTTGGTAGGACCCTTTTTTTTTAATCCCTTACTTGCTAACCTAGGTGCCCATTGGTTGCTAAGAGAATTAAACCATAACACAGCCTCACAATGAAGGCAGGAATGGATCCCAGGTCTTCGGGACAACCTAATGAGGTCTTTGCAAAGAATCTCCTTCAAATAGTCTGGATGGTTATCTTCCTAGATTAAATAGTCTTCACATGTCGGTGCTAAATGTCTGTAGTACCCACCGACTATGACAATGTAAGCTATGTAGCTATGTCGGGAGGCTGCTACATTCCTGAACTAAACTTGTTACATTGGACTGGTTAGTTAGCAAGAGGATGGAAATGTTAGTTTATATAAAGGAATTTAAAGGCCCTTTAATTTCAACTGCTGCAGGTCTACACTTACAAACTCTCCAGTAGCTGGCCTGTCATCGGAAAATGTTGTGAATGGTATGATAGTAGAAACAACCCCATCTACAAGCGCATATGGATCAAGCATGAAGGTTAGTACCCTATTTTATTAACACCCAGCCCTAAGATGATATCATTCTTTAACAATGTCCAGTCAAAATATTCCACAGTTATCTGATTATGATTTCTCAAGTGTTGTCCAACAAAGGGATCTTAAATCAGTAAAATGACATTTCCATGTAACAGATGCAGTTTTGTGCAGTTTATTTAGTTGAGAGTTTTCACATCATTAAGTCGTGTAGTAGTAGTGATAGTATGGGTTTAGCACTGTCGAAGCAGATCTATATTTTATCGAAGCAGATCTAAATTTTTACTTCATTATTTCGTGTATTACATGTAATTGAAGAAATATTCTTTTATTTGCATTGCAGGGAAGGGAACAGACTGGAACTGATACGTCTTGTGATAGTTCCCGGAATTCCGACGTTCTCGATGAATTCTCTGATAGCTTTGTGCGGTGGGTGACCTATGGAGAGACACTGTGCCATTAAATCAAGCTCAAGCTTCCCAAAATAATAGCCACATGACCCCCATTTTTTGTCGAGGATGCCAATCCTAAACGATGAAGCTAAAAAACAGTGATATTTGTCTTTCTTTGGTAAGTTCTCTCTCTTTTAAGAGAACTTATCCTACGGGCTCTTGATCGATCGACCATGAAATCCTCGGTCCAAGTGATAACAAACGTACAAAAGTAAATAGCAAAAGATAATTCTTTTTGGAGCTCTCTTCATTCTCCGAAGTTTTCAATTTTGTAAATAATTTCTTTAAATATTCCGCTCTTGGGAGCTCCAGGTTTACGATTTTGGGTCAATTTCTTTACATTCTTCTTTGTTTGTGCCAAGTACTGATTATGACATTTTTTTTTCTAGCAATTGTTCTCTGTCCATTGAAAGTATCAAACATTCCTGGATAAAATTGGCCATGGTTTCAAAGCAACACTATTCAGATTAATTACAATACTGCTAAATTTGAGACGATCGAGACTCCTGAAATCAGACCTTCGGCCAATGATTAGACATAACAAAATTGTATAAACTACAGAGGCCGAGGTTATTTTGACCATAACCACCAACATTAGTAAAAAATATTTAGTGCCCCTCTTCACAGCAACTAACCCTAGAAAATTGCTTTGAAATTAAAAGCATAAACAAAAATAGTAAATTATTAAACTCAAAAGTACAAAACAAAAAAGCATCTCAGATAACAGTATCCAAAATTAGGTCCATTCCCCACCATGTGTAGATTAAAATTTATAATTTATCAATGCCGCTGTCGAAAAGGACGAGTTGAAGTTCACTAATTGCCCTCGTAAATCTCGATCATTCCCAGCCAGTAGGAGCGGGAGGAATAACATCCAATCCTGTACCTGCCACCGGTGGTGCAGCTGCTGCATCCCATCCATCAGCTGGAACTGGTAGATCACGAGAAAATAAATTGTCAGATAATTATGTATCAAAAATACCAAAGCCGAGTGAGCATTAATATTTAAATAACAGCAAGTAATACCATCCTGAGTTGATAAGGTTATTCACCCAGCAACAAGCCAGGATAGTAGGTAATGAATGATACAAACTGAGAATTGGTTGCATGCATATAATGAACAAATCAATCAAAGTCGGGGTAACAGCATGTTTTTTTTTTTGATCGGTTAATCATCCAGCAACAAACCAAGATAGTAGATAACGAATGATACAAACTGAGAATTGGTTGCATGCATATAATGAACAAATCAATCAAGGTCGGGGGGGTAACAGCATGTTTTTTTTTTTTATCGGTTAATCATCCAGCAACAAACCAAGACAGGGTAACGAATGATACAAACTGAGAATTGGTTGCATGCATATAATGATCAAATCAATCAAAGTCAGGGGTAACTGCATGTCATCCAACATAATTATGACTCTTAACAAACCTGTCAAAGACAAATCCTTAAATGGTCATAAAAGTCTAAAGCGTTCAATCTAAATGAACAAAGATTAGATACCAATACAAAAATCACCTTTCATCTGACCTGCATACCTACATACAACTTCAACAGTGGGATTTTCTCTTACACAAGCCTGTATATATTCCAATACTGACGTTTTGAAGTACACAGAAAAGATATTATGAATTGTTGAAATTCAATGACGGGGGATATATGCACAAATCAACAATATCAAATGGTAAAGATAGGAATCAGTAATGGTTAACCTGGAGCCTCAGCCCAATCAGCAGCAGCAGCAGCAACAGTAGGAATAATAGGTGGTGGTACCATCTCTTGGGCCCACTGAGTATCACTAATTGGGGCAGCCCATTGGTCACCAGGAATACCAGGAGCAGGAGCTGTGTAATCTGTGACTCCATATTCTATTGCTGCCTCATCTTCATGTTCCTTGGCCTCCTCTGGTTCTCTGTAAAAGAACAAGTCCACCTGCACACATGCATATAAAGTTGGAAAGATCAACATGATTTTAATCCGAAATTTTATCCAGTTATTTCAAAAAAAACCTAGGAAATGATGATTTTAATACTTTAATGATATGTAACTCTTTGGTTCCCCCATCGCCTCCACAATATATATATATATAAGACCAAAAGAACCCTGGAGCTAAGAAAAGACCTTTGAACCTTTATACGAGCATGCAAGGCACACTTATTTACTATAAGGACTAGCTTGTGCCTTAATTATGGTTCAAAAAGAAAAATGCAACCGTAGCATAGAAAGCAGGAAAGAATTAAAAAATAATAATGAATGTGAGAAAAAAAAAATTCAATAGGTTTACCATCACATCCCATTTATGCCCTGGAAGAATGGTACCACGCATTTGCAAAACCATCCTTGCCAACAGCCAGAACAGACAACCAATGCTGTGCTTCCCCTTGTTATTGGCAGGGATCCCAATATCAACATAACGCATTGGCGAATCAGTATCACAAAAAGCAATGGTTGGTATATTACCAAGTGCAGCTTCCTTGATAGGCTGCAAGAAGTATAAAGGATTATAATGAAAAGCTGAGATTGAAAATTAGCAGTATGGTTGATTATAAACTGAAGTGGCAACTCCTACACCAATCTGGGCAACTCTCATGCTGTTGTGGATACAAGCTAGAAAACCAATTACGACAAGGATAAACATTATCAGTTGATTGTAAACACATCCATCACATCTATTTCAAAAGCTAGAAGCAACAAGTTCCGGTTTGTCAATGGAAAAAGGTAAATCTTTACTATGAAAATTACCCAAGATAGTTTGCAGGTTCAACAATTGCACCCACTATATGCCTCCTAAATTTCAGCTTTCTGCTAAAGGAAGAGGGATAAACATATTGTAATATAGGGTCGCCAGTATAAATTCTAGGTTCAGTAAAGAAGTACTCGCCTGGTGATCAGTTCTTGGATCAGTGAGAATAAGAAGACGTGGCTCACTGAAAGATGTCTGAAGCTGATTCGTGAAAGTTCCTGGAGTGTGTCGACCAGCAATCGGGTGAGCACCTGTATACTGGGCAAACTTCAAAACAGCTCTCTGGCCATAGGGCCTTGCAGATTGAACAATAATATCCTGGGGATTCTCAATCGCAACTATAACCCTAGCAGCCAATTGAAGCTTCTCCCACGTTTTTCCAAGGTTGATTATGAAGATCCCTGAGCAACATATAAAACGGTTATGGAAAAAAAGAATTAAGAAAAAATGAAAAGAAAAGTCAAGTAAGATAATATTTGAAACTAGTGTCTACGATCAGCATCCCCAATCTCCTCCTTAGCAGGCACACAAACCACTTGTCGCAAGTTTTACTTCAATTGATGTCTACAAATCTTCTCAATAAAAAAATCGTATCCTATATAGTACAAGGTTATCAAGGATTTTGTTTTAACAGAAAACGTATGGAATTGATTAGTGTAAGAACTTTTTAGTTAAAAAGATTCATATAGAATAATTTTTTTCCATAAATTCAAATTATTTCATCTGACTAAATTATTCTTCTAGTGATATTTTTTGCTTCATTGAATCATCCTTCTAACACTTGTATAATAATAGATGTTAGCACTTAAATCAATTATAATGACATTTACAAGATAATCTCTGTAGGTAGAGAAAACTTATCTTCTATTGATATACAAATGTTTAGATGGTGTGTATGCTTGATGATTAGGAATTTAGCTATAAGTTACCATAACTTTAAAATCCTTAACAAACAATCTTATAAAACAAAAAAAAAACACTAAAACTAGAACAATACCTAAACTTCTGCTAAAACTGTTAGAAAGTAAAGAAGAAGAAAAAAGGTGTTCAGTTGCAAGAACATTAGATTTGTAAGAAGCTGTGAATTGTGATATAATGAATTTATCAATTTAAACGTAAAATAGGTTACGTTTTAGTATATTACTATATCGAAAATAACACATACGAGTTCTTCTGCAACTGTACAGCTACTACACATGTGAACAAGTAGAAATAAAACAATCTAAGTTTCCTCCAAATTAAGTATTTCAGATCTATAATGCAGAGACTAGCAAAAGCATGCAGAAATTTTTTTCAGATACCGCTCACGACGTACTCATTTTCTGTTTCTAAGACTCTTCTATCAGATCTCAGGACAAGTTAAACAACAGAGCAACAGAATACAAGAGGCATGACTAGGTAAGTAAAAGCAGAAATCTAAAGAGAAAATTACGAAACGAAAATCAACAGGAAAGAGAGGAAATTCAAATGAATCTCACCATCTGTTCTTCGCTTGAAAACGTATCGTTCCATCTGAAAATCGCAGTTCTTCGTGCCCAGATGGACGTCGGCAGCCAACATCATCTGAATGTCGGCTTCTTTCTGCGACAAACCCTTCGTTGCGGCCGACATGATTAGGGCTTTGGAGATCTCTCAACAATAAACCCTAACTGCTTCTTACTGTGAACTGCGATCTCAAAACACCAGAGAAAGCAAGATGCAGAGAAATATAAGCAGCTGCGCAACATCCCGTCTTAAGAAAACCCTAGGGAATGTGGGATGACAAGAATACCCCCTCAATCTTTAGGATATTCCCCTATGCAGAGTCTGTTTGATGGAGATAAGTGCAACTCAGACCAACATGCCCCGGTTGTTTCAAAACCTAGCCCCACCCGAGGGAATGAACCATTGCTTTGAAGACCGGAAGGATCAATGGCTGGACCATGAATCAAAAACCCGTTCATTTTCGGTTTTTCAAAACATCCCGTTTTAAGAATCATGTTTTTTTTTTTTTTTTTTAAATATTATTATTAATAAATAATTGTATTGTCAATTTTTAATCAAGTGACCGGTTCTTTTACTTTTGTCACTGGTAAATGAGGTGGGGATATTAAAGATAATTGGTGGTGAAAAAACTTCACATGACTATATAAACTTATTTATCTTAGGTATCATACATAAATATATATAATATTAAGCATTAAATATAAATTTAATGGTGTGTTTAAATTAAAAAAATATTTAAAGATGATATATAATCGAGCCTCGAGTTCCATGTTACACCTCCATTTTGGTACTGAATTGTTTTTTTCATTAGTGGCATGTTTACTTTAAATTAAAAAGTATTTAGCTGTTTTTTTTTTTCAGCCTTTAACAAGCCAAGCTTGAACCCTGGAAATTTTTATCGAGCTTGAGCCTGAGCCTTGTTCAGATTTTATAAGCTCGAGTCAAACTGGACAAACCTTAGCTTGATTCGTTTACAGCCCTAATGGTGTTGCTTCTTTGGATCCATAAGTAATTCCCAAGTCTAGAAGTGTTTTAATACATTGAAAAAACAATTCTACATTAAGAGTTTCAACGAACTTTAAAATTGTTTATGTGAGAATCAGCTTGGCCACTTTTTTTTTTTTGGTAATTGAATGACATTAGAAGTAAGTTAGTTAAATACACAGTTTACTTCAGCAGTAGTGCTACAAACAGAAACTTTCCCAACAAAAGTGCGCCCAATCTGATCATCAC
>JAUPMG010000010.1:317558-333204 GCA_031762675.1 Pachysandra terminalis
GTGCCTCTTTTTTTTTCTGCACAGCACCTAGGGCTGCCTCTGTTTTTTTGTTCACACAGAGAGAAAACCCCTCTCTCTCTCTCACACACACTGATATTTCAAATATTGGTATATTACATTTATATAAATGACATATAATTTATTTATCATAGCCTGTTTTTTTTTTAAATCGCCTAGGCATTTTGATAACCTTGATCTGAAGCATTGAACTTTATGCACAAGCAAGTTGGTGGGTCCACCAAGATGACGTCCCAGCCGTCTGTCTGTCTTCAGAAAGTGACCATGTGTTAACATTCAGTGTTCAGTTTTTGGTAGTCATCATCTTGGTAGGACTCCTTTTTTTGGCCACTTGCTAACGTAGGTGCCCATAGGGTGCTTATAGAACTAAATCATAACACAGTGTCACAGACTCACAATGAAGGCAGCAATGGATCCCTGGTCTCCGGGACAATCCCAAGACTTGGACATTTTTATTCATTATTTATTGTTTTGGTTAGTTACACCAATAAAACAGGGTGATGTTCTACTTATGAGATCTTCTCAAAGAATCTCCTTCAATGAGTCTGGATGGTTATCTTCCCAGATCAAGTAGTCCTCACATGTCAGTGCTAAATGTGCCATGTGATCAGCTGCTGTATTGCCTTCTCTGTAGGACCCACCGACTATGACAATGTAAGCTATGTAGATATGTCGGGAGGCTGCTACATTCCTGAACTAAACTTGTTACATTGGTCTGGTTAGTTAGCAAGAGGATGGAACTTTGGCAAATTATGGAAATGTTAATTTATATAAAGAAATTTAAAGGCCCCTTAATTTCAACTGCTGCAGGTCTACTACACTTACAAACTCTCCAGTAGCTGGCCTGTCATTGGAGAATGTTGTGAACGGTATGATAGTAGAAACAACCCCATCTACCAGCGCATACGGATCAAGCATGAAGGTTAGTATCCTATTTTATTAACAGCCAGCCCTAAGATGATATCATTCTTAACAATAGCCAGTCAAAATACTCCACAGTTATCTGATTATGATTTCTTACGTGTTGTCCAAAAAAGGGATATGACATTTCCATGTAACAGATGCAGTTGTTGTGCAGTTTATTTAGAGTGATAGTATGGGTTTAGTACTGTGGAAGCAGATGTATATTTTATTGGAGAATAGGATATTTTATAGCAAGGCTGGTTCTAACAATATGTTCTTCAAAAATAGGGAGAATGTATATAAAATTATTTCCTATATAACATGTGATTGAAGAAATTCTTTTATTTGCATTGCAGGGAAGGGAACAAACTGGAACTGATATGTCTTGTGATAGTTCCGGGAATTCCGACGTTCTTGATGAATTCTCTGATAGTTTTGTGAGTTGGGTGACCTATGGAGAGACACTGTGCCATTAAGTCAAGCTCAAGCTTCTCAAAAATGAGAAGCGGTATTTGGGATTCTTTGAGGAGAACTTACCCTCCGGGCAAGCACCGATCCTCGGTCCAAGTGAATACAAAAGTAGAAAAGTAAATAGCAACAAAAGATAATTCTTTTTAGTGCACTCGTCATTCTTCATATCTTCGGGGACTCCGGCGTTTTCAATTTTGTAAATAATTTCAATTTCTTTACATTCTTCTTTGTTTGTGCCAAAGTACTGATTATGCAATTATTAACATAAACATGTTTGGAGCCTCTTCTTTTCTGTCCATTAGAAGTTGCAATATTACGGGTAAATTATATACATGAGATTCAGAGGCTTCCAAACCATCATATACTTAAATCGGCTAGATTGTCGACGTCAAAATCATTTGAACATGCCAACATGACAAAATTATATAAACTATTTTGACCATAACCATCAACATTAGTAGAAAATATTCAGTGCCCCTCTTCAAAACCATTAAAATATATAAAACTGGGTAACAGCAACTAAGCCTAGGAAATTAAAAACTGCAAATTGTTAAGCTCAATAGCCAAAAAAGCATCTCAGATAACAGTATCCAAAATTAGGTCCATTCCCCCACCATGTGTAGATTCAACTTTATCACTGCCGCTGTCAAAAAGGGCAATGAGTTGAAGTAAACCAACCGCCCTCGTAAATCTCCATCATTCCCAACCAGTAGGAGCGGGAGTGATAACATCAACTCCTGCACCTGCACCTGCCACCGGTGGTGCAGCTGCTGCATCCCATCCATCAGCTGATAAAGGAACTGTACATTACAAGAAAATAAAATGTCAGATAATTATGTATCAAAAATATCAATGCAGAGATGCAAAGAATTTTGAGCATTAATATTTAAATAACAGCAAGTAATGCCATCCCGAGTTGACAAGGTTGATCAACGATGCAAGAGTATCACCCAGCAACAAGCTAAGAGAGAAGGTAAAGAATGACACAAACTGAGAATTGAATTGGTTGCATGCTTATAATGAACAGGTCAATCAAAGTCAGGGTAACTGCATGTTATCCAACATAATTATTATATGACTCTTTAACAAACCTGTCAAAGACAAATCCTTAAATGATCATAAAAGTCTAGAAATGTTCAATCTAATTGAAGATTAGATACCAATACAGAAATCACCTTTCAACTGTCCTGCATAATACCTACATACAAATTGAACAGTGGGCTTTTCTCTTGCACAAGCATTTATATATTCCAATGCCGACATTTTGTATTTCACAAAGAAAAGATATTATGACTAGTTGAAATTCAATGAAGGGGGGATGCACAAATAAACAATGTCAAACGATAAAGATAGGAATCAGAGGTGGATTAACCTGGAGCTGCAGCCCAATCAGCAGCAGCAGCATCAACAATAGGAATGACAGGTGGTGGTGCCATCTCTTGGGCCCACTGAGTATCTCCAATTGGGGCAGCCCATTGGTCACCAGGAATACCAGGAGCAGCAGCTGTGTAATCCGTGACTCCATATTCTATTGCTGCCTCATCTTCATGTTCCTTGGCCTCCTCTGGTTCTCTGTAAAAGAATAAGTCCACCTGCACACATGCAATTTTATCCGGTTATTTCAATCAAAACCTAGGAAATGATAATTTTAATACTTTAATGATACGTAATTCTTTGGTTCCCCCATTGCCTCCACAGTCAGCAGTGGCAGAGATTCCAGGTGCTTAATATTTATATATATATAAAAAAAAAAAAAAAAAAAAAGAACATTGGAGCTAAGAAAAGATCTTTGAAACTTTATATGAGCATGCAAGGCACACTTATTTACTATAAGGACTTGCTTGTGCCTTATTTATGGTTCAAAAAGCAAAATACAATCGTAGCATAGAAAGCAGGAAAGAATTAAAATAATAATAATGAATTAGTGAGAAAAAAAAATCCAATAGGTTTACCATCACATCCCATTTATGCCCTGGAAGAATGGTACCACGCATTTGCAAAACCATCCTTGCCAACAGCCAGAACAGACAACCAATGCTGTGCTTCCCCTTGTTATTGGCAGGGATCCCAATATCAACATACCGCATTGGCGAATCAGTGTCACAAAAAGCAATGGTTGGTATATTACCAAGTGCAGCTTCCTTGATAGGCTGCAAGAAGTATAAAGAATTATAATGCAAAACTGAAATTGAAAATTAGCAGTATGGTTAATTATAAAACTGAAGTGGTCGCTCCTACACCAATCCGGGTAAGTAACTCTCATGCTATTGTGGATACAAGCAAGAAAACCAATTACAACATGGATAAAAATAATCAGGTGGATTGTAAACATATCCGTCACATCTACTTCAAAAGCTAGAAGCAACACGTTCTCATGATGTAACCATAAATTAAAATAAATAAATAAATAAATCTGTATTTATGACATAGTCCACCGGTTGTATAAATGGAAAAGGGTAAATCTTTACTATGAAAAATTACCCAAGATAATTTGCAGGTTCAACACTTGCACCCACTGTATGTCTCCTAAATTTCAGCTTTCTACTAAAAGAAAGGGGAAAAATATATTGTAATTTAGGGTCACCAGTATAAACTCCCAGTTCAGTAAAGAAGTACTCGCCTGGTGATCCGTTCTTGGATCAGTGAGAATAAGAAGACGAGGCTCACTGAAAGATGTCTGAAGCTGATTTGTGAATGTTCCTGGAGTGTGTCGACCAGCAATCGGATGAGCACCTGTATACTGCGCAAACTTCAAAACAGCTCTTTGGCCATAGGGCCTTGCAGATTGAACAATAATTTCCTGGGGGTTCTCAATCGCAACTATAACCCTAGCAGCCAATTGAAGCTTCTCCCATGTTTTTCCAAGGTTGATTATGAAGATCCCTGAGCAACATATAACACGGTTACGGAAAAAGAGAATAAGAAAAAATGAAAAGAACAGTCAAGTAAGATACTATTTGAAACTAGTGTCTAAAATCAACATCCCCAACCTCCTCCTTGGCAGGCACACAAACCACTCATGGCAAGTTTTACTTCAATTGATGTGTACAAATCTTCTCAATAAAAAATTGTACCCTATATAGTACAAGGTTATCAAGGAATTTTTTTTAACAGAAAATATATGGAATTGATTAGCGTAAAAACTTTTTAGTTAAAAAGATTCATACAGGATAATTTTCCCATAAATTCAAATAATTTCAACCTTTATACATCATAAATACTTGAATTTCATCTGACTAAATTATTCTTCTAGTGATATTTTTTGCTTCATTGAATCATCGTTCTAACACCCATATGATAATGGATGTTAGCACTTGGATTAACTATAATGACAGTTACAAGTTAACCTCTGTAGGTTGAGAAAACTTATCTTTTATTGATACACAAATGTTTAGATGGTGTGTATGCTTGATGATTAGGAATTTAGCTATAAGTTAGCATAACTTTAAAAGCCTTAACAAACAATCTTAAAAAAAAAACACTAAAACTAGGAACAATACCTAAACTTCTGCTAAAACTGTTAGAAAGTAAAGAAGAAGAAGAAGAAGAAGAATTAAGGAAAAAGGTGTTCAGTTGCAAGAGCATTAGATTTGGAAGAAGCTGTGAATTTGTGATATAATGAATCTATCAATTTAACCGCAAAATAGGTTACGTTCTAGTATATTACTATATCAAAAATAACACATACGAGTTCTTCCCCAACTGTACAGCTACTACACGTGAACAAATAGAAATAAAACAATCTAAGTTTCCTCCAAATTAAGTATTTCAGATCTTTAATGCAGAAACTAGCAAGTATGCAGAAGTTATTCCAGATTCCGTTCACGGCAAACTCTTTCTCTGTTTCTAAGACTCCTCTATCAGATCTCAAGGCAAGTTCAACAACAAAGCAACAAAGTACAAGAGGCATTCCTAGGTAATTAAAAACAGAAATCTAAAGAGAAAATTACGAAACGAAAATCAAAAGGGGAGAAAGGAAACGCAAATGAATCTCACCATCTGTTCTTCGCTTGAAAACATATCGTTCCATCTGAAAATCGCAGTTCTTCGTCCCCAGATGGACGTCGGCAGCCAACATCATCTGAATGTCGGCTTCTTTCTGCGATAAACCCTTCGTTGCGGCCGCCATGATTAGGGCTTTGTAGATCTCTCAGCGATAAACCCTAACTGCTACTTTCTTACTGTGGCTTGCGATCTCAAAATTTATGAGAAAGCAAGATGCAGAGAAATTTAAGCAGCCGCGCAACATCCCGTTTTAAGAAAACCCTAGGGAATATGGGATGACAAGCATACCCCTCATTCTTTAGGATATTCCCCTAAGAGTCCATTTGCTGGAGATAAGTGCAACTCTGACCAAAATGCCCCGGTTGCTGCAAAACTTAGCCCCGCGCCCACCGGGTCATTTTAAGAATACCCTTCAAAGCAATGGTTCTACCAAACCAAAAGAAAAATCAAAGCAATTGTTCTTAAAACGGGGATGCTTTATAAAACCGAAAACGAATGGGTTTTTGGTTCATGGTCCAGCCAATGGTTCCTTCCGGTCTTCAAAGCAATGGTTCATTCCCATATTCCCTAGTGTTTTGGCTGGACCATGAACCAAAAACCCATTCATTTTCGGTTTTATAAAACATCCCGTTTTAAGAACCATTGCTTTGAAGACCGGAAGGACCAATGGCTGGACCATGAACCAAAAATCCATTCATTTTCGGTTTTATAAAACATCCCGTTTTAAGAATCATGTTTCTTTTTTTTTTATGTGGTAAATTTCACAAACCTCCCTTGAGGTTTGGTATAATACCCAGATACCTCCATATTCTTCTTAAAAAGTACAAATACATCTCTTCTACTATCTCAATTTGAATATAGACCTCCCCTACACTAATGGAAATCAGAAACTTTTATATGTTTTAGACTATTTTGTTCTTGTATTTAAACCTTCTACATCACCACCATCCCACTCCCACCACCACCACCACTACCAACCCACCACTTGGTGTGAGGGTGTGGTGGTGGTGGTGTGAGGGTGGTGGGGGTGGTGGTGATGGTGTGGAAGGATTCAATAAAAGGGCAAAATAGTCTAAAACATATAAAAGTTTATGATTTCCGTTAGTGTAGGGGAGGTCCATGTCTGAATAGAGATAATAGAGGGGATGTATTTGTACTTTTGAAAATGATAAGGGAGGCACCTGGGTATTATACCAATCCTCCAAAGAGGTTTGTAGAATTTACCCTTTTTTTTAATACTAGTAATAATGCACATACGGGCATGTGGAACAAAAAATTGAAATAAAAAATATTTTAAATGAGTTTTAAGTAATAGATAAATGAAATATATGTATAACTCATGTATAGTTTGATTATATTTTTTGATTTACTTATCATCAAACAAGCTAGATTTCATCCAATGATCAATGAATTGGCAAATCGAAATCCATTTAGGCTAAGTTTCTTCGCAAATTATATAAAATAAATTTCAAATAATCTTATAGACATGTTTTTTTATGACATGCTAAAAGGACAATGCATTTGTCTCATCTACGTTTGCAATCTCATCTCGAACCCTAGCTTTCCTTTTGTACATGTATCTTACGTACTCTTAAAGCTTTCCGAAGCCATCTCCAACCCTACTTTCCTTCAAAACTTTCGTACCTTTTATGCTCACCTCCTCATATCTTTGCTTGTTCAAGCTCTCTCTTCCTTTGATGACAAGCCCATTGCACAACAAACCCTTGATCTTATCAATGGTCACCGATATTTAATGTTAAAACCTGTCTTGTTGTGTAATCATAGATTTCTTAATTTTTTGCTTCTCCACTCTCGTATTTGTTCCATACTGTCACCACTAACAACTATAAATCCCTCACTTGCAAGAGTTCCAAGTGCATTTCTTAACTGAATACATATTTAGAAAGAAGAAAAAAAAACATGAAGGAACAATTATCCTCCACCTAAATCTTTCGTGCGCAATTATCTGCTCTTCCACTGTGCTCTCAGAACTCACAACCCACTACCCAAAAAAAATAAAAATAAATGAATGGATCAAAAAGCTAGTCTTCAAATATGCAATCAGTCCAGAAAGAATGCTATCCAGCTGAGATTGTGTTGGTCCAAGAATCATAACATTAAAATATCGCATATTATCTTCTGAAGGAGAAGCATTAACGCCGGGTGTTGCATCTAAAGATAAAAAAGGGAATAAAAGCCCAACTATCACTACAATTTCACAACAATCTTTTGCAAAACAGCGATTAGAAAATCTTAACTCTTCTGAGGTACAGAAAAAAGAAACCAAATTCTTAAAATCAGTACAGCTACTTCTAATCTATTATTTGAAATCAAAGCTCGAAAACATACCAAGCGGAACTCATATCAATAACAAAATAAAATCGAAAATAAGTAAATAAATAGGAGAGAAAAGAGAAGAGATAATAGCATTTCAAACCCTAGACCTTCCCAACCCCACCTCTCTTAAGAGAGGATGTCCTACCGACATCCCCAAAAGGGAGAGTCAATACAAAATGCAACATTTCACACCAAGAGTGCCCCTCCAAAAAACATATTTTGTTATATACAAATAGTTATATATATATATATATATATATATATGTAGATATGGAATTTTGAACCATGGATTTATTAACAACTTTTTGGTATATATTAACCATCAACCAAGGACAACTAAAAAATTACTTGTGTGCATATAAAAACTCCTTAATCAAAGAAAAAGAAAAACCGTAATATGTAGATCTTTCAAGAAGTTGATATACATTATGTAGGTAAGGATGATACACTGCCCACTGTTAAAACCATCTGAAAGAGTAGTTTTGAGCAAGAAAGAAGTTCAGCTACCTTTTCTGGCTTTATCTAATTTCTTAATTCCTTAAGTGCCAACTTACATGAGGCCTTTTGTCATAAAAATCTGCACTATGAACCATATAAGTTGGATATTAGAAAACACGGTTATTAAATAGAAAGATACATGACAAAGTATGATGAAATCTTTAGCAGGCATTTCATATACAACAAGCTACTGCGCCAAAAGATTCAAGAGACTAAGGCTGCATTTGGCTCGGCTTAGTTATACAAGTGCTTATTTCAGCTTATAGCTTATTAAAGCACTTTTTAAAATTAAAAGAGCATTCGGTAACACCTAATGGGTAAGTGCTTCCATAAACAATATGTGGGAAGCTATTTTTAAACTTTAGTAATACTTTCATAATACCTATTTTACCCCTAACACTTTCATAACTACTTAAATAAATGTTATATCTAAACTTTAATAATTTTTTTATAATACCTGTTTAACCCCTAAACTTTCATAAACACTTAAAACAAATGTATTTACCAAACGCTATTTTCTTCAAATAATGAGCACTGGGATCCCATATTAAGGCTGAGATGTTACCAAGATAAGCTAGAACAGACACTTATATGTTTGTTATTCGTATTGGCTTGAATGTGTAGCTACTAATCCTTCCAAAAACCATTTCCTTACATGATGAAGGTAATGAATTTTCTCCCCTAGCTAATAAATGTTTTTAGTGGTCAGGTTGTATCAAACTAAAACATAATAAGATGAAGATATGACCAGTGGTAACCTTAGAATTAAAAAGACCAAGAAAATCATATTCTAAATAATAATCAACATAAAAGGCTTACTTGACTTGCATGAATAAAATATTAGAGATCGAATGTTAGTGTGATGCCTATGTACATACATTAAGAAAGAAATAGAAAAATGAAAAAGAGAAAACAAAAAAATATGAAAATTACACTGAGTTTCTTGGCTTGAAGTCCAACTACAACTTTACACTTAAAAGTTTCCACTACTAAACATGCTCACTTCTATCATAGGAGGAAACTGATGGTAACATATTATTGAAGTGGCTCCTGATGGAGAGCGACTGCAAGTCTAGGTGCAATTTTGAGATGAAGACCTCTGCATTGTCCTGACTGTAGCACAAATGCAACCTCTGTTGCTGCTTCCTAGTCCACTACAACAGCAGAGAAGATTACCAAAGTGTCAAACTCTAATAAAATTTGGCTAAATCACATCATAAAAACCCAAATCTATTAGTATTCGACAATTTGCAACTCAAACTCGAGCAAAAAAAAATATAAAGTTCATGATTTCTCCTTTTAGCAATGAACTGGGAGGGGCATCCTACAAGCTCTTCCGGAGAGAGAAAGAGATGACTATATATAGACCTCCAAAGATAAGTAACGTGATGTTTTTGAAGATGAGGAGATGCTCTATTTTTTGAAGATGAACAGTCAATTTTGAAAGTGATAAACTTGAGTAATTACAAGTAATAAAAGTAATATTTACTCATCTGCCACGACTTCTCTTTTTAGATAATTGGTTACTATTACAAGTCATAGCGTTTTAAGTAATTATTAATTTGAATCTAACTAAAACTTTGAAGTAATTAATATTTGGACTCTTCAAATGAAAAATATATTATGCATTTAACCAACTGTTAAGGCCCATATAATTAATAAAGCATATATATAAAGAGAGAAAATATAGGAAGAAAATTGGATGGCGACCAAAAAAAACACTCATTTTTGTTTTTAAGAGTAGTAGAATTAAAGAATTGGTTAAGCAATGAAGATATAGAGAAGAGAAAGAGACGGATCACATAAAGAGAGAGGGAAGAGAATACGAAGCCAATGTAATTTGTACAAAGTGTGCTGAGGACTAACCATCTTAATAAAAATACCTTATTAAACCCATTAACAAACTCATTAAGATTTTATAAAGTGTGCAGGTCCCACATAAATTATGTTAATACCTAAACTAACCCTTTTTAAAAAAGAAGAGTTTAGTTGTATTGTTATGTTAATTATATAAACAATAAGGGGTATATTTATCAAGAAAATGATATTTAAAAATTCAAAGAATTGTTTTTGCTAAAAGGTTTATGCAAAAGACAATAAAACCATGGTTTGATATTATATTACTCAAATAATTACTAATTAATTTAAAAATTATTGTAGTTATAGAGGATAATATAGTAAAACAACATGCAAAAAAAAAAATATTTTAACTCAAAACCTTAAAAAATTGGTTCAACTTTTAAAAGTAGTATGATTATTATTAATAAATAATTTTCTTCTAAACTTTTAATCAAGTGACTGGTTCTTTAACTTTTGTCACTAGTAAATGAGGTGGGGATATAGATAATTGATAGTGAAAAAATTTTACATGCAGGTCTGGGGTTCGATTCTGCGGGGGGTCATTTGGGGCCACTGGAGGTTTACCTGGTTGTTAACTTCAAGACTTTGGGGATTAGTTGTGGTGCGCGCAAGCTGGCCCAGACACCCCAATTATCAAAAAATAAATAAATAAATTCACATGGCTTGAGCAAAGGCCAAGAATCTTAAGGGTGTATGGGGTTGCTTCCGTTAGATCTAGAAGTAATTCCCAAGTTTAGAAGTGTTTTAATACATTGAAAAAGCAATTCTACATTAAGAGTTTCAACGTATTTTAAAATTGTTTCTACAGGAATCAGTTTGGTCATTTAAGTCACATTTTTGTTGAGCTTATTTTATCCTCATATTATTTTATAGTCCGTCTATATTTTGCATTGAATTAATTTTTACAAAGTACTTTATAAGATTCAATTCTTATAAAATTGATGCTCTTTTTAAGAAGTTAGATATCCTCTTAGTTAGGGGAGGTAAAGCCATAGACTCTTTGTTGGGTACTACAGAGAGGGTGCCGACATCAGCCAACGCAACCACACTCTGGAAGTTATGCTAGAGTTTGGATGAATTGACGCACATCCTTTGTACCGATATAGGTCAATGCAACCACACTCTGGAAAATGCGCCAAAGTTGGATCAATTGATACACATTCACACATGCTAGAGAACACATGACGTGCATAAATACATGCTGCAACATCTACTGTACACGTCTCGCTCCAAACGATATAAAGATTAGCACATGCTAGAGAACACATGACGTGCATAAATACATGCTGCAACATCTACTATATACGTCTCGCTCCAAACGATATAAAGATTAGCTAGAAAGTGGCGATCCATGTTCTATCGATTTATGTGCTCTATTCTTTGCTCTTTTCCATTTTCCCTTTTCTTTTCATGTTGCCTTCTTTGCAGCCTCTTTATACATTCCCCTTTTTGGTTAATAGCATCTTGGCAAATCAATAAAAAATAAAGATTTTACAGTTTTGTCTCCGGTCCATTTCCAGCCAGGAAAACCATGAACCAGCCTCTTTTCTATTCCTAAAAAATCCGGTTTCCTTACAAAAACAAAAAACCATAAAAACGGTTTAACAAATGGAAACAAAGAGATCGGATGGTTAAACCAAGAACTGCTTGGACTGAGCACAATCAAGCAACCGGACTGCACAAAGTGAACATTGAAAGTAAACTCCTCTTCTACTTTTAGCAAGGGATTAGCCGGTTTACATATTAATGCGAAGCTAATAACTCTTAAAACGAAATAAACAAATGCAACTGTTATTAGCTGAAATAAAACATGACGGGATCACAGTGGTCCTCAAAATGTATGCACATCTACGAGAAAGTGACCAAGACTGGTATTCTGCACCTGATACCAATACCCAAAATACCAACATTTTCAGAAACACAGAAAAAACTGAAGCGAAAAACGTAGTCCCCTCGAACAATAATCAACCGAGAATAGGGAATATCCGTGTGATATGTTCCAATGGGATGTTGTCCGCGGTGTTCTTCTTAAGCTCTGGCTGGTTGAACTCGTTGCAAGGGAGGACAATGAGCTGGCCCCGGCCATGGCCCTTCTCAAGAGCCCAACCACAATTGGCTACCTGGTGCTCTAAGAACTTGTCCAGCGAAAGGCCTTCAATGTTGAGAGCCTGTTAAAAACACAAGTTCAATTCCTAAAATTTTCACATGGGAAGCATAATCAGAGAGATGCAACTGCAAGCCATAGCCTAGCCCAAGCATATGCAGAAGAATACGAAGATACCTCTGCAAGCACAGATCGGGGAACCTTTTGATAAGTCAGGGAAAGGACATGAATTGCATAAGCTTGGATTGCTTGCTCAAAACCTGCATGCTATCTTCTTGTAAGCCATTTAACACACAAGCTGAGTATATATACATTCATAAAAATGCCATCGTCGTCATAAATAATAATAATTGTAATTATAATTCGGAAAAAGGGTTTCTGGTTAGACGCACTGGACTTGGTTGTCAAGTAAGACATGGTGTTTCTGCAATATGGAAGGCTAAAGTGACAAATCCAGACTGTCCATCTGATATGGGACTCTCTGGATAGGGTGTAATGTATGAACAACTTCTCCATCTAAACAAGATCATCAACGTGTGAAATGACAAATGTATTTAGTGATTTAAGAAAGGTCATTAGAAAGCGGGACTGCTTCCAGCAGCAGATGTATTTTGAACTGAAAATTGGGATGGCAAGAGGGGACCCGACACTTTACATAAAAATTAGCAAATCCTAGCAGACGCTTTTTTAGTAAATATTTATATTCAATTTCCACATTCATATCCTTATAATTAAAGGGCACAAAGAGTGGTTCTCAATCTTCCATTTATCGCCAACATATTATGTTGGAAAAGAGTCTGTGCCTTGCAGCGAACTAAGAAAATACATGTTGACGACAACTATGTTTTCTAGTGTGATTCCACTTGTCACAAGTCTATATCCTCGACATTACCATACTAGGTTGGCTGCAAAGCATACATTTCTTTCCATTATAGTATTCAAGATTCATATTTGTGTTGAGAGGCACCAAAATGTGTTGCCTCTTAGCACCCCCCAGTAATTTTTTTAATTTATTTTCGTTAGCTCCCATTTCCATTTTAACCTTCTTTATTATAGTGTAAATTAACATTTTTTTTACTTGTTTACACAGCCAATTTTTTGTCAAAAATACAATTAACTGGTATTAATTTAAGGTTTTCGTATTAAAAAAATAAAAATAAAAATTTCTCCAAGTCAAAATTGTTTTTTCGTGATATTTAAGTACTTAGAATTTCTCAACCTATATTCAAATATTGGTTTGTATGATCTTTATATAGTTTTAACTTGGTGCAATATTTTGTTTTTAAGAATTTTAATATATACGAATATAAAAATCAGTTCCCACGTGCAACACATATGCACTATTACTAGTTGTAGTAAAAGAGTAACTTAACCCAAAACAGATACAAAATATCTCCCTCGTAATCGAGGCCTGATTGACTAATGATCAAAAGAAGAATAATCCTGAGAAGATACCCTAATCCTTTCATCTTAACCTCTCTGTTTCATAAGTTAAATTCCCTTCCTCGTATCTGTTATTCCTTCCACAAGGAATCCCATATCAGCAATGATTTCAATCTAATTCAACTGAAATATAGTAGAATTCCCCACAATATATTATAGGAATGTCAGGCATTAGGAGTTTAAATTCTTAATGCTAATTCTGGTTTCTTGTTATTCTTTCTTACCTGGAACAACCTCAACTATGTGGCGATTTTTAGCTGCTTCATCCCAGAAGTGGCGGAACCTTGCTGTCTGCAGAGGAGTAGGATGAATACAATGTCACTCCAATTCAAGCACATTGGAAATGTTATTTGTTTCAAGGATGACAGGAAAAAGATACCTCCAAATAGTGTGAGAGAACAATCAATGTCTTAAACTGCTCCTCCATTTGCTGATTATTAAGACAGCAAAATATATATATATCAAGTATGACTTTTGCAAACATCAGTATGAAAAGGAAGAATGCTATCTTGGCATGCATACCAGAGTGCCCTTAGCAAACTTTAACATCATTTTGACTAAAAACAAGTGCAAATGTCAAAATAACATAGAGCATTTCTTAGAATGTTAAAAATAAATCCATAAAACCTAAATATTTTGTGTAATTATAGAGAATGTTAATTCACCGGGAACCTTTTGGTTAGATGTTGTAATTGATGCAGATGACGTGGCCCAAGGAGGTTCTTCGGCTCAACCATGTGATTAAATTCAGAAAATGAGCAGATCCACTTGGATCCCTAGAATTCCCTTTTCGTTTGAGAAGTATTTCATACAAGAAATTAATTTTCTTAATTAATTTGAAGTTTGTATTGTTGATCCCCAAAATGGTATCCTAAACCAGTTTACTTAGCGTAAGTAAAAGGCACAGGTGTCAGCACCTGAGAGGCTTACCAATTTCTGGGTTGAACTGGTCCGGTTACCTGTCTCACGCCGGCCTAAACCACGGGGTGGCCGTTCTGGAGTAAGGTTTCCCTGAAGGGTTGTGTCAACAAAAAGGACGAGGGCCGGGATGGGAAGAAGAAACTCATGAAAGTGTCAGAGAAGCTTCAGAGCTCTAATGGCTACCTTAGAGAGAGAATTCAGTCCTATCTTTCTGTAACTTTTCTCCCCTCCAAAAGTTGCCTTTACTCTTGGGGACCCCTGGTCGAGCCTTCCCACCGAGTGACAAGTGTCATGCATGCCAGATGCTACAAGGACACCCGTCACTGCGGGGTAGACCGAAAGTGCATCCTACAGCTTTAACCAATCCCATCAGCTACTTATGTGGACTTCTGCCATCCATCTGGGCCAATGGGACAGTTTCTTTAGCGAGAGGGAACAAAAAACCCTTAGCTTTTAAGAGGGGAGGGTCGGACCTTCCTGAAAGGGGCCTACTTTGTATCCGGTAAGGGGTTTACCCTTACCTCGGGCTCCGGCAAGAGTTAGCCCGGCCTCATGACCTTTGAAAGGGGTCTACCTTATATCCGGCTCAGGGGTTTACCCTTGCCTCGGGATCCAGTAGGGGATTAACCCTACCTCATGACCTTTGAAAGGGGTCTACCTTATATCAGGCCCAGGAGTTTACCCTTGCCTCGAGATCCGGTAGGGGATTAATCCTACCTTATGACCTTTGAAAGGGGTCTACCTTATATCCGGTAAGGGGTTTACCCTTACCTTGGGATCCGGCGGGGGTTAGCCCGGTCTCATGGCCTTTGAAGGGGGGTCAACCTTATACCCGGCCCAGGGTTTTACCCTTGCCTCGAGATCCAGTAGGGGATTAACCCGGCCTCATGACCTTTGAAAGGGGTCCACCTTATATCCGGCCCAGAGGTTTACCCTTGCCTCGGGATCTGGTAGGGGATTAACCCTACCTCATGACCTTTGAAAGGAGTCTACGTTATATCCGGTAGGGGATTAACCCTACCTCATGACCTTTGAAAGAGTTCTACCTTATATCCAGCCCAGGGGTTTACCCTTGCCTCGGGATCC
>JAUPMG010000010.1:352574-371539 GCA_031762675.1 Pachysandra terminalis
GTGACACTTGTCCTACTGAGAGTGGGAAACTCTCTACAAATACCAGCACCCATCCTCCATTGAAGAGGATCGAAGGTTTGAAGTAAAAACCAGATTTTGTAACCCTGAAACAACAATGAGTAAAGGCTTTGAAAGAGAAAAAGAATAATCTTCGAACAAGTGAGGTTTTATTGCTTTGTGACTGCATTCACTCCCCTTCCTCAGTTATTGCAATTCCTCCTTTCTTTCTACCCATTTCTCTTTGTCTTCTCCACAGTTAAAA
This sequence comes from Pachysandra terminalis, assembly GCA_031762675.1. Classification (NCBI taxonomy): domain Eukaryota; kingdom Viridiplantae; phylum Streptophyta; class Magnoliopsida; order Buxales; family Buxaceae; genus Pachysandra; species Pachysandra terminalis. Next base: position 352,837 of record JAUPMG010000010.1, read on the forward strand.
GTTGACAAAGAACGCTGTTGACAGAACGACTGCGCGACGGTTTAGGCTGTCTTGAGATAGACTTCCTACCTTACATTTTGGTTGATGATTGTAATTGGTTCATTCTAATACATTTACCCTTGTACAAATCCGTCATCACCAATAGGATCGAATGAGAAAAGTTTTTTATTTGTCCATTTTACCCTTCAATGTATAAATGTAAGAAGAATGAAGCTTTGATGGTGAAAGGTAAGATGGGGAAAACGCTTCTCTCATCACCTTTTTATTTCCCTTTTACACAAATTCCCTTCTTATTTTTCGAAAAATGAAAATTATCCTTTTTTTTTGTAGTCAAAGGAATTTGACTAAAACATTTTATGTGAGACCCACACTTTTCAAGTATTTATGCAACAAAGCCGTCTTTTCTCACAAAATCCAACTATCCAAATGGAGCCACAATGTGTTTGAAAAGAAAGAAAAAATAACTTTCTAATGGAATTTATATGTTTGGTTAGTTCGAAAACATGGTCTCATCGATACACCCTTACTTAGAGATATAGGGTCTAAATAAGCTTCTACGTATAAGATACCTATTATAAGAATCTCTCTCTCTCTCTCTCTCTCTCTCTCTCTCTATATATATATATATATCTCATAATACCCACCATTAAATCACAATTCAATTTTATTTTATTTAAAAATACTATTTTGATTCCTAAGAAGGGAGAATTGGGGCCTCCAATTCCAACTTTTTCATTTGGGAATGGATTAAAGAATTGGAATTCAAATTCTACATAAATTCCACATAATTCATTTGTAGGTTATTTTAGAAGTTGTTGATTTCACAAAGGAGAGGTTGTTAATTGCAATTCTCTACCATGTGGATTTCAAATGGATGTGATAATGGGTCGGGTTGGTCAGATTTACCACCTCTATCTTTAATGCAAAACAAATAAAAAAATAAAAAATCAATTTTATTCTATTCTCGTTTTCCATACCCATCATCCCCAATCCTTATAAGAAAAAAAATCCAAATTTTAATTATTTTTTGACATCCAATAATGAAAATCTCAATTCTACTCAATTCTAATTCTCAATAAATTAGAATTGGAATTATAATTCTTAACATCAATTCTAATTCTTCGAAACAATCGGACCCTAAATGTTTTATGCTTTTAAAACATTATACCAAAAAAACTAAAAATAAAAATGGTTTCTTCTTAAAAACCAAAAAAGTATTTTTTGCATTTATATATCAATGTGTTATGAAGCATTTGCATTTACCTTGCATATTTTTTATATCTATACCCTTTTGTTTAATATAACCATGAGTTTGTACCTTAATGTTAAAATACTTAAATATTTATTATTTGTTTTTATTGAGTGATTATAATAATCTGTTATAGACTATGTTTTATTTTACAATCACCCCATGCTATTTTTTTTTTTTTTTGGTCTTAACCACGTGGTGTCCCCACATCCACTTAGGTGTGGGACTAATCAACGTTCAGGGCAAGAGCAATTATGGTAAACCTCTGGCCACGAATGCTTCTAGTGGGATTCGAACTCCAGACTTATTTCTAGAGACGCCCACTAGAGCCTAACTTGCTACCATCAGAGCCACACATTGGTGGTTCACCCTCATGCTATTACATGTTTATATCTATATCCTTCTACTTATTATATGCTTGACATTCTCTATTTGGAGTGTTTCACCAAACCAACTATTTTTTTTTTTCTTCTTTCTATAATTTTTTTCTTAAGATCCATAGAGTTATTGTCATATAATAACAGTATTAGATCTTAATTTGAAAAGCAACAATTTATTTTGCCACTGATATTCCTTTCCTTAAAAAGGGAAGCTAAAGGACACACATGATGCTATTTGTTGACTTCTTGTGTTAACACAAAAGGCAACCATATTAGTGGTCATGACTCATGAGTAGGGATGGCAATTTGGCGGGCCGGGCCGGGTTCGGGGTGGGCTTACAAGGGTATTAGGGATGTTATGCATGTCCAAGCCTAGCCCAACCCGCCCGATTAAACCCATTTCGTATTATTTTTTTATTTATTTTTCTTATTTTATTAATACAAAAAATTCTTACAACCTTCGTATTCATCTATATTTACAAATTTTGTTACATACCTCACATTTTCAATAAAAAATATAAAAAAAATCATAAAATCAATTAGGAATATAATAAAATAACCTTAAATATGTTAGACATATAGTATTATAAATCCATGGTAATTAAAATCGGATTGGATTGGGCCGGACTTATACATGCCTAACACAATTCCGATCCTAAATACTTCGAGCTTCTATAAAATTGAGCTTGACAAACCTGCGAGATCAAAAATCACGCCTAAACCCGAGTTAAACTGGGCGAGCTCAACGGACCTAAATGGGCGGGCTTAAATTGCCAGCCCTGGTCACGAGTCTTTCCAAACAGTAGATGTCAACTATACGAAAGTACACCAATCATACTTTCAGTGGAGAAAACTACTTATTGGTATAGCTAGATTCTCTCCACATTATCACCATGCGATAACTATTGACTTAGCATCTGTTTTTCAGAACAAGATTTAGATATTCCATCCACAAAAAGAAAATGAAAAAACAATGAGACGTTTCAAGACATGCTTCGTTGCATAAAATAGAGAAGAAAAGAAAAGAAAGCACAGTATTCATGAGATGACAAGAAATCTATTTGGCTTTTTGTTTAAGCAAGGTAGCGACAGTTCGATCTACCAATTAGGTTTGCGCAACACTTTTAACTGGTCCAAAAGAGAAGTTTAACCACCGATGTGTGGCTCAATTGGTAGCAAGCTGGGCTCTAGTGGGTGACTCCCGTGAATCTCACTAAGATCACTCGTGGCCAAAGGTTTATCTTTAATGCTCCCGCCCCAAACGTGAATTAGTCCCACACCTATGTGGGTGTAGGGACACCACGTGGTTAAGATCCAAAAAAAAATAATGACTCACAAGAGAAGTTTACACCACATCCAACTAAAGAAAAAAAAATTATTTGTGTCACAAATCACAATAGTTTTACAATGATTTGGTCAATTCAAACTGTACATTTGATAAAAAATTTATCTATATTAATTATATATATATATATATTAATTTAATTTATATAAGTTCTAATAATATATGTGTATTAATAATATATTAATATTAATTTATATAATTTAATTTATATAATAATAATATATTTATATTAGATTTTGTTGTATAAATAAATATATCTTTAATATTTTTTATTATTATTTAAATTTTATACTGAATTATAATGTCTAATTTTAAGTAACTCCTTTATGTCATGTGCCACGTGTCTTTTAAACTAAGCTAACTAAAGCTTAGTATATGACTTGAGGGTGACTAGCCAAGAACATAAAAAAAAAAGATTTGAGGGTGACAATACATACACTTGAAAAAGTGAGGTCCCTAAGTGAGATAAAGTGTTCCAATAGGCTTCTTTCTTTGGAGCATTGTACCAAAGAATCACGACTCAAAACACTATCAAGATAAAAAGGTTTTGGAATTTTTTTTTATCATTCTCTTCGTACTAAAGCTTAGTGATACGTGGGTATTGATTATTGAGTGATATATAAAAGAGCATAAATGCTAAAATATCAGTTGGCGCACGCGTGCTTGTACACCACGTGTCTAATTGATTATGTCTTTCAATGATAATGTAATGAACTGGTTGATATGTGGTGTGCATATGCATATGTTCCTCACATTTTGTTCCAAACAAAGTTCTCTCGTGATATGTATGGTTTCAGGTAGAGTTGGTAATTTATGACCCAACCCTCCAACCCGACTCGGCTAAATAGGTCAAGATCGACCTCGTTTATTAAATGGGATGGGTTCGGGTCTAGGTTTTGTCGACCCGCCAAACTTGCATTCACTTGTTTATTATTATTTTTTATAATATTTATTAAAAATATAGTGTTAAATAGGATGGTTTTTAATTTTATTAATTTAAAATAAAAATAAATAAATAAATAAATAAATAATTAAAATTTAAATGGGTTGGCAGGTTGGGTTCAGGTTGAGGTTTTCTTAACCTGTTGGTAAACGGGTCGAACTTGACCAAACCCGTTTAAGCATCAACCCGATTACAACCGACCCAACCCGACCCATTGCCACCTCTAGTTTCAGGGATTGGTCTAGATCGGATCGGCCAGTCTAGATCGCCCAGGACTGATATGATGCCAACCCACAATACAATATCATGAGGCTTTGGATTGGACCGGTCCAACCAATACCAATCCAAACCGGTCTAGTCACTGGATCGGCCGATCCAACCGATCCCTATTTTTCATTTTAATTTAAGAAAATAAAGGGTCCAACCGGTATCGGTCTGGATCGGTCCGATATAAACTGGTATCGTCGATCCAGCACCGGTATGGCCGTTCTAGCGATCGATATTGGCTGTCTGGTCGATCCAAATTATTTTAAAAATAGAAAATCTAACATTTAGATCGGACCAAAATCGATTAATCCAGTACCGAATTGGCGATCCGGATCGGGATCGGCCCAAACCGTTCCGATCCAGGAACTCGCGAATAAAAACCCTGGTGAAATGTGGGTGTTTGACAAACACAATAAAATGTGAAAAAAACGAAAAAGAAAAAGAAAAAGTGTAGTAGTTTTTTTTGGTAAGGTCGATAGAATAAATTGTTATAATTTCAGATTTGGAGGTAATGGGCTCCAGTTAATGTGGGCCGACGCTATAATTTGATCGACTCAATCCTTGAAAACGAGGCTGAGCTGAGCTGAGCTGAGCTGAACTGAACTTGAGCCGAATAGAGAGAGAGAGATTTTGAGCCGTCTCCTGCTCGATTTCGCGATGCCGCGCGTCATCGTCTATCCGTAGTCCGTACTGAAACAGAGATGGAGTCAAGAGACAACTGGCGACCATATAGTATTGAGTGAGTTACAGTCACTTCCTACCTAGTTCCTACCTAGAATTGTTTTTTAATTTTCTAAAAAAAAGAAAGAAAAATATAGACGAGGGAGAAGGCAAAGTCTCCTTAACAATGGTTAAAGTAATGGCGCAGCGGTTCTGGCTATAGTGAAACCGGCGGCGAGGAACAAAAGCGGTTTTCTGAAAGGAAAGCTGAAACAGACACTGCTAAATAGGGGGGTTTCTCTACAGTTATATAAGACACTCCAGAATCACTCTTTCTTCCATCTCCTTTGGTTGCTTCTCCCTTCTCTCCACTGCTTCGTACCTGCATTTTGTTTTCAGCAGCTTTCCTTTCTTTCTTTTGTTTCCGTCCTCATCAAGCTCTCCTTTTTCTATTTCAAGGTAAGTGAGTGTGAGCTTTACTTCTTCACAAAAAGTGAACAATTTTGTTTTCTTTTTTTTTTTTTTGTTTGATTTGAAGAAGTTTTGAAATTTCCCATTTTCTCTGTTGTGGTAAAAGGAAGAAGAAAAATTTGGACTTGAGCGTTTTTTGTTGAACGCTACCTATTTTTGTTATTTCTTTCTTCTCCTTTTTCCTTATAGAGAGCTTTCTTGCTAGTTGTGACTTGGTGGGTTTTACGAGCATCTTTCCACTTCGAGCTCTGAGGTTCAAAGAAGATTCTCACTCTACATTCTGATTTTTTTTTTTCTTTCGGAGTTTTTGAGCTTTTTGTTTTCAGATTTTACAAATTTGGAGCAGAGCTTCTGTAGTCATAGACCAATACATTTCATATTTCCCTAAGCTCTTTGTCAAGATTATATTTTCCAGTTGAGTCTTGAAGGTTCAATGTATCTGTATTGTCTTTGTATTCTATGTTTTTGATTTCTGTAGACTAAATGTTTTCTTTATGGGTCGGATTTGACTCTCCAGTCGAGTCAGTCATCATCCTTGTCGGTAGAGCTTCTTCAGAATTACATATTTTCATCATCTGTTGTTTACTGTTGCTTCTGTGCTGCAGTTTAGGGGTCTTAAAAGGTTCTAGTGAGAAGAACTCACAGCGATAAGCCATGCCGGAACGTGCTCTGACTCGCGTTCATAGCCTCCGGGAGCGTTTGGACGAAACCCTCTCCACTCATCGGAATGAAATCTTGATGTTACTTTCAAGGTATTTGTTCCCTTCATCTTCTCTCTACATGTTGCTTTGGAGCTTAAATTCACATGGATCCTTCTGAATTTAATTGAACTCCTCTGTACCTTGGGATCTGGCTATATTTCTGCATTTTGAAAACCTTTGAAATCATATTTTCTGCATAATGGATATAAATATGGTGCATGCTTATATGGGTTATGTGGGTTTGCAGAATTGAAAGCCAGGGGAAGGGGATTTTACAGCCCCATCACCTCTTGGCTGAATTTGAAGCCATGTCGAAAAGCGACATGCAGAAACTAACAGATGGGGCATTTGGAGAAATTCTGAGATCCACACAGGTGAGATTGATGATGAGAACTGAAGTTTTTATGAAGTTCTCTCCAGTCATGATTTAGTTAATTTTACTGATATTTCATTCTTCTTTTTGGAACTTAGGAAGCCATAGTTCTTCCTCCATGGGTTGCATTGGCTGTTCGCCCAAGGCCCGGAGTTTGGGAATATATACGTGTTAATGTGAATGCACTAGCTGTGGAAGAGTTGAGTGCTTCTGAATATTTAAATTTCAAAGATGAACTTGTGGATGGAAGCTGCAATGGTAACTTTGTGCTTGAATTGGACTTTGAGCCGTTCAATGCTTCTTTTCCTCGCCCGACTCTTTCAAAGTCCATTGGCAATGGTGTGGAGTTCCTTAACCGGCACCTTTCTGCAAAAATGTTTCATGACAAAGAGAGCATGCACCCCCTGCTTGATTTTCTCCGCCAATACCACTACAAGGGCAAGGTAAATTCCCCATCACACATATTGGTATTTGTTGAGCAGGATCAAGCAATAATAATAGAAACAGTAAAACGAAGATCAAAACAATGCAAACAGATATACGTGGTTCGGTAAAGCTGACTCCACGGGAGAGAAGATGTTTCCCCTATGTCAAAAATGAATTAGGGTTGCAACTTATACTCCTACCCGAAATATAGGATGAATCCCCAATATACCCTTATGGTGCTTCGCTTCACCCCGCCCCATGGGGCCCCTCAGGTCCTTCCCCCTTAGATCTAGAGACTAGTAAAAATGAGCCACCCATTATAACTTAATTTCAATTTTGTAATTTGTGATGGTCTTCTGCAGACAATGATGTTGAATGACAGGATTCACAACCTAAATGCTCTCCAACATGTTTTAAGGAAGGCAGTGGATTATCTGTCTACACTTACTCCAGATACACCATATTCTGAGTTCGATCACAGGTTCCAAGAGATTGGTATGGAGAGAGGTTGGGGTGACACTGCTGAGCGCGTATTGGAGATGATTCATCTGCTCTTAGATCTTCTCGAGGCTCCCGACTCGTGTACACTGGAGAAATTTCTTGGAAGAATCCCAATGGTTTTTAACGTTGTAATTCTTTCTCCTCATGGATATTTTGCACAGGCCGATGTTCTGGGCTATCCTGATACCGGGGGCCAGGTATAGTCCTTAAACAATTGTACTCTTTAACCTATTGGATACCAATTAGTTACATTTTGGGTAAACTTTATTGCCAAATTCAGTTCTTAAATATCTTGACAACATGAAGTCTTTTATGTAGGTTGTCTATATTTTGGATCAAGTTCGTGCCTTGGAGAGTGAGATGCTTCACCGCATAAAGCAGCAGGGACTTGATATCATACCTCGAATTCTCATTGTAAGCTTTTCCAGGTTATGAGTTTAATCTGTGGAGGTTGTTTTTTTAGTATTGCCATTTGATGCCTGATCTTTCTGTCATACCCAGGTAACTCGACTGTTACCCGATGCAGTTGGGACTACTTGCCATCAACGTCTCGAGAAAGTTTTTGGAACAGAACATGCAAGTATTCTCCGAGTACCCTTTAGAACTGAGAAAGGAATTGTCCGTAAATGGATTTCACGGTTTAAAGTCTGGCCATACTTGGAGAGATTCACGGAGGTAAATTTGTGATTTTGACCATTATTCTTATTAAAGACCAAATGGGCCTAACTCATCCTCAAAAAAGTTAACTCAAAAGGAGAGGATTGCCCAGGATCAGTGAACAACACATCTCAGCTATTGCTGAACGATGTGGGACACTCAACACGCCCCCGCATGGGTGGGCCGGAATGAGCCCAACCCGTGGAGAATTGAAATGGGTGACTTACGAGGTTTTGATACCATATTAAAGACCAAATGGACCTAACTCATCCTCAAAAGTTAACTCATGAGGAGAGGATTGCCCAGGATCAATGAACAACACATCTCAGCTATTGCTGAACGATGTGGGACACTCAACAATTCTTGATTATGGATTTTGATTCCAATTTTCTGTTTCATCATGGGAGAGTCTTCATTAATGCTCTATCATGCCTTGCCATTTTCCAATTTGCTTCTGTTATCTAAAATTGCTCTGTTATCAGGATGTTGCGAGCGAAATTACTGGAGAGTTGCAGGCCAAGCCTGATCTCATTATTGGCAATTACAGTGATGGAAATATTGTAGCATCTTTGCTAGCACTCAAATTAGGAGTCACACAGGTTTGTGGATGGAAAAAGTTCTCTTGGTACTTCATACTCTTAAAGAAAAAAAAAAAAAAAAAATTATGTTTCTTCTGTTTGCTTCTGCAGTGCACCATTGCTCATGCCCTAGAGAAAACAAAGTATCCAGATTCTGACATATATTGGAAAAAATTCGATGACAAGTACCACTTTTCGTGCCAGTTCACAGCTGATCTATTTGCCATGAACCATACAGATTTTATTATCACCAGCACGTTCCAAGAGATTGCTGGAAGGTGTTATTACTAGTTTTTTCTTTTTCTTTTCTTGTGTACTTAAGTCACTATATATACTCTTGAGACCTTAACTTACATTGTGCTTTTGGTGTTTTCAGCAAAGACACAGTCGGACAGTATGAGAGTCACACTGCTTTTACTCTCCCGGGACTCTATCGAGTTGTCCATGGGATTGATGTCTTTGATCCAAAGTTCAATATTGTCTCGCCAGGGGCGGACATGAGCATATATTTCCCCCATACAGAGGAGAAAAATAGACTCACATCCCTTCACCCGGAAATCGAGGAGCTTCTTTACAGTTCTGTTGAAAATGGAGAACACATGTATGTTCGTCTTTAATTTGCCAACTCTTTATTTTCTCTTCTTAGATCTATTTTATTTTTTGTAAATGTTGGATTTTGATGCGTTGCTGGTCTGCAGTTGTGTGTTGAATGACCGGAGCAAGCCTATAATATTTTCAATGGCAAGATTGGATCGCGTGAAGAACATAACTGGACTGGTTGAGTGGTATGGTAAGAATAACAGGCTGAGAGAGCTTGTTAACCTTGTCGTGGTAGCCGGTGACCGGAGGAAGGAGTCGATGGATTTGGAAGAGCAAGAAGAAATGAAGAAGATGTACGGTCTCATTGAGACGTATAACTTGAATGGCCAATTCCGATGGATCTCTTCACAGATGAACCGGGTGCGAAATGGCGAGCTTTATCGCTATATAGCAGACACAAAGGGAGCTTTTGTACAGCCTGCTTTCTATGAGGCTTTTGGGTTGACTGTTGTTGAGGCCATGACCTGTGGACTGCCAACATTTGCAACTCTCCATGGGGGTCCAGCCGAGATCATAGTGCACGGGAAATCTGGCTTCCATATCGATCCCTACCAGGGTGATCGTGCTGCCGATCTCCTTGTGAACTTCTTTGAGAAGTGTCAGAAAGAACCAACTCACTGGGACACGATCTCGGAAGCAGGACTGAAGCGTATTTATGAGAAGTAAGCAATCTGTTGAGATTTTAATATGAAGTTGTACCTTAATAGTTGATTGAAAGAAATTGTTTGTTTGATTCTTTTTACCAGTTGAATCTATATATATTTCGCAGGTATACATGGAAAATTTACTCGGAGCGGTTGATGACACTGGCTGGGGTTTATGGATTTTGGAAGTATGTCTCAAACCTTGATCGCCGTGAGACCCGCCGCTATCTTGAGATGTTTTATGCCCTCAAGTACCGCAAGTTGGTAAGCTTCATTTCCCAATTGCTCTGTAGTTCATGTTGCTAACATTATTATTGTTGTTTTTCAAAGTTTCGAACTTGGAATCGGATCATGGCTTGCTGTTATAATCATTTTTGTTCCATTTATGAGAAGATAGATTTGTGCAGAGATGCGTACATTTTTTTCTTCTAATTGATCCATTCTTTCTTATGGGTATTACAGGCAGAATCAGTCCCTTTGGAGGTTGATGAGGAATAGATAAAAGGTGGGAGCAGTGTGGGTGCAAGTGAAGGCTTTGTTGTATTGAATAACAGCAGTTTTTTTTTTTTTTTTGTAAGAAGACTACTATGTTCTTGTTTATTCTCAGTGTTGTTCCTACTTCCTATACTTTGTAATAAACAATATTTAGGCTGTGTTTGGCCCAGTTTGTATAAATACTTATGGCACTTGTAGCTTACACAAGCACTTTTTAATTTAAAATTAAATGTGTTTGGCAGCGCGAATGGATAAGTGCGTACTCATGAGCATTAGAGAAAGGCTACTCATAGGGAGAAGCTGCTGAGAGTAGTTTTTCCCGCTCTTGTGCGTCAAGCTATTTTTCAACTTTAGTAATATTTTTAAAATACCTATTTTACCCCTAAATTTTATAAACACTTAAATAAATGTTATTTTTAAACTTTAATAATATTTATTTTATCCCTAAATTTTCATAAGCACTTAAATAAATATATTTATCAAACACTATTTTCTTCAAATAAGCCGAGTATTGTTTTGTGGTCAAGTGCTGCCATTGGGCAACTTATCCAAAGTATTGTTCTGTGGTCAAGTGCTGCCATTGGGCAACTTATCCAACGAGTGCTTATCCATAGGCACAAGCCCTGCGAAACGCAGCCTTATTGCTTATCAGACAATCGACAAATTTGCCAGGTGTACTTAATTCACCTTTGAAAATTAATTTGTTATAATTTGATCACAGTTGAAGATTTACTTTCAGATTAAACTTAGAAGAAGAACTAATTAGGAGGAAAATAAAATTATTAAAGATGTTCATCAATGGCAACCGCAACAAAATCGCATTTCTGTGGGGATTGAAAAATGGCCGCGCGACTAATTAGCAGCAGCAGACATCACTTTCTCGATGAGATCAGCAGCATCTTGAACGGTAGCGATGTTTTCAGCTCCCCCTTCTCCGATTGATACACCAAACTTCTCTTCTAATGCCATCATAATCTCTACCTGATGATGAGATGTGATTTTCGTTTTGATGATCGGTCGTTAATAAAATAGATCAAACAAGTATTGGCTCACCATACAAATAATTATATAAACGTACCGTGTCAAGGGAGTCAGCACCCAAGTCGGCAAATTTGGTTTCAGGAGTCACACTACTCTGGTCGATCGACAATTGTTTTGCAATTGTGTTTTGTACCGTTTGCAGAGTTTCGGGTTGAGCCTGCATGCAGTGGCAGTGCATATACATCATATTTATGTACTATAAATCATAGGAAATTAAAGATTGAGGATCAAATTAATAAGATTCTTACGATGGAACATGATATTGTTATAGCAGTCTTGACACAACTAGGAGGAAGATGAGAAGATCTCTTTGTTGTCTTGTTCATCAGTTCAATCTTGTTGACAAAAGCCATTCCACCAACCAAGGGACCTCTCTGCATCTAAATTTCAATTCATTACCTATAATATATATTTGCTGCGTGTGTTTATTTTATGTGAAGGTGTGCATGGAACTTACAATGGTAGCCAAGCTGTTGTGCTGCAACATCATTCCTCTGATTCTTGGAGTGGCTGCAGGGAGTGTTGTAGCCAATGAAGATGGAGAGATTGAAAGGAAGGAAGCCATGAATGTAGCTTAGTTAAGATTTTTGGAGAAATTAAAGAGAAAAAAAAAAAACTTCTCAAATGAAAGCTAATTAATTAGTCTATTACAGACTCCCTGGAAACCCTTTATATAAGACCGTCTTTAGACTTGAACTGGCTTAAACTAAAGAGGAGAGGTGGAAATACCAATGTTCAATGTGTTTTGGCTACGAATCCGGCGGTCTTTACCATGTAACTTGTCTGCTTCTGCTTGTACTCTAACTTGTTATGAAGAGTCCAATAAAGATTCATTCCTAAGAATAGGGAGACTTATTCGTAATACATTATTTAAAATAAATTATCGACTTTAGTTACTTTTAAGACAAATTCATAGTTTCTAAAAATATTTATTTATTTTTATTAATAATTTTTATAATTAAAAGATAATATATATAATTTTTCTTGATTATGTACAGAGTCCTATAGGAGCCACCCTCTAGTAGTGTTTAGAAACCCCATAATTGCTATTTTTTAGAGAATGCATAGGCTAAGTTTGCCCGGCTTGTGTTTATGGATAAACACTCATTGGATAAGTTGCTCAATGGGAGTACTTATTCACAACAACAATAAACTGCTTGTTTGAAGAGAATATTTATTTAAGTGCTCATGAAAGTTTAGGGGTAAAATAGGTATTATAAAAATATTATTAAAGTTTAGAAATAACATTTATTTAAGTGCTTATAAAAGTTTAGAGGTAAAATAAGTATTTTAAAATTATTACTGAAGTGTGAAATAACCTAACTCATGAGAGCTTGGGAGAAGCTACTCACAACAGCTTTTCCTTGTGGGTGCACTACTAAACACATATTTAGTTTGAAAAAGTGCTTATATGCACTATAAGCTGCCATAAGTACTTGTAGAAGCCGGGCCAAACACAGCCTTAGTTAGTTGGGCTTATTATCTTGTGGTAAGGCCCAGCCCATGGTAAATACCAAATTTGTGTGAGAAGGGGAGTGGTAACTGGCAACCTAAAAAGCTGCTTTCTACTCCAGGTTTTGCCATCTTCTTCAATGAAAGTCTCTCTCAAATACTATTTGAGAAAAAGCTGAAAAATCGAAACTAATTTTATTGATCCCATCTTAGGTTGTATGTATTTTCTAGAATTTTGAGCTGTCTAGATTGTTCAGGTTGTATGTATTTACACTCATCATCAAAAGTTTTAAATATTTCAAATTTAGGACTGCCACGAAATATAAGCAAGGAACACCGAAGAGTCATTATTGATTACTAGTTAAGCCCCCCACGTGTTAGGCACGTGGGGTGCCTGTATCCATTAAAATTGATAAGACATTATCAACATCTCATTATTAAGTTGATATTGCATATCAATTCACAATTGAAAGAAAATTATAAAAATAAAATAAAAATATAGTGTTATTATTTAACTCCAATTTCGTGACATGATCAATAGAAGAAGCTGATGATAACACACACTTTCTGAGTTTTTTAGCCTTGTATATTGGCTACAGCTTTGATCAAATTAAATATTACTCAATCTCTATCAAATGTTCCAAATCCTTCTAAGTACACAGGTACTGTAATCTATATGCTTGAGTTACCATTACTAAAATTCTAGATCTCTGAGTGAGAATTTTTATTGCCTCCTTGTAAAAAAAAAAGGTGTAAAAAGCTAAATAAATAGTGGAGCAACGGCCACAGCTTTATCCATTAATTTTATGTAGAATGCAGCTTTACCAAGTAGGTTCTCCCTCTAAAACAGGGTCTTGGTTCCGCTGCACCTCAAGTTAATATATATTCAATAGTCTTTACCAAGTAGGTTCTCCCTCTAATATCATGTGGAATGTAGACATATAATATATATTCAACAATCTTTATTGTCCTAAGACCAATCCCTAAACTTCACAATTTAACAAATTAACGAATATTGTAGCAGCTCCAAGCCTGTGGAAAGGGAGTTGAAACCATCTACACCTCAAAAACGAAAATGGACGTGAAAGCCATCAGCGGCCAAAATCGAGAAATAGAAACACCTAAATATCAATTCAAATTAATATGATCCATTAATCATATAAATTGATCTAGCCTGATTATAGATTCTAATAAATGATGAAAAAAAAAAGTGACGTGTGTTACTATTTTGAAAGAAAAAGTTTTTTAGGGGCAAAACGGGAATAAAAAGGTCATTACGTGTGTTACTATTTTGAAAGAAAAAGTTTTTCAAAGGCAAAACGAGAATACAATTTTTTTTTATTTAAAGGATAAAATGGGAATAAAAAAATTTAGTTTTGTCGTTAGCAGACAATGAAAAAGGGGAGTACCAAGAGAAGTGGTTCTCCCCTTTTTATAATAGGAGATGGTCTCTGCAATGTAGTACAAACCTTTTAGAAGTCTAAGTGGAATATTACAAATATAGGGTTATATCTGTAATTGGTAAAAATATGAGGTATAACAAAATTCAAGGAACGGGATCCTCTCAAATTACAATCACCTATTAGTTGATTTGAAACCAATCAAAATATGACATGTGGGATAAAATGTCATATCATTGTTAATACTGAAATGATTTTGTCCTCAATTTTTGTGTTTGAAAATTTTAAATACATTTTAATTAAATCTTTATCCCATGTGTCATATTTTAATTGGTTTCAAATCAACTAACAAGTGATTGTAACTTGATAGGATCCGGATACAAATTCAAAAGGTATAAGTGGTATATCATAAAATATAGGAGCATGTTTGTAATTGATAAAATATGAGTTATACAAATCTTCAAAAAGTAAATATCACAAAATACATAGATATATTTTCAATTAATAAAAATATGAGGGATACAATAATATAGTTAATAGTAAAAAAGCATAAAAAAGGAATATAAGGGGTATATTTGTAATTAATAAAATTATAAAGGATGCAATAATATAGTTAATTTTTACCAATGTCGATTTAGTTTTGGGTTGATGTCAACCCGAACCAAACTGAACTGAGTTGCACCCCATGCAAGTACATGCTAAAAAAAAGTTTAGAGAAAAAGGTTTTTAACTTTTTTATTAAAAAGAAAAAAAAATTTATATAAAAACATAAAAGCAAAAGAAATTTGAAATACTCATTGGAGTTGAGTCATTTAAGAAAAAAGAGAAATTTGGGATAAAATCGAAATATAAATCTTTTAATTCCACATGTTTAAAGCTTTTAAGTGGTTCCACATAACAATACAACTTAAGGGTAATATCGTAAATCAAAGCTTTTGGTTTCACCTAATATTAAATGTTGGGTGGGATTTGTGATGGGAATCCAAACTCACGTAAAGATCCGACGGTGTTTGTTCTTGCCACGTCCACGTCAAAGTTCCGCTACAGTAGTAGCGTGAGCATGATGGAGTTCCGCCCACCATTATGAGCAATTTGATTATTCAGCTTCTCTACACGTGACCATGATGGAGTTAAGCTTTGGGTTCCTATCTTGTCAAATAAAGAGACACGAGATGTAGCTTCACCGAGTCTATCAAACATTGAGGTCCGATGAGTTATAACTTCCTTTTGATTTTCTTTGATTTCTTCTATAGTGATATGCCCCATATTTGCTTTTTTAACAGAAATGCTTATCGGAGGAGGTAAAGTGTATCCAATGCTCTCATCGTTCGTCGATTTCTTACAATCTCGCCGAGAGGTGGTGGCAACAGAATCTTTCTTAACATCATCAGATAATTGCTCCTTGTCACGTATTTCGTGGCATGACACGGTGTTCACATCAACACATTATTTCTTCAGAAACTTCCTTGGCATAAATTCCGCTACAGTATCTGAGACACGAGGCTTTTGCTCAAAGAATTTATCAGATAATGGTGACAACGACTTGACAACTCTTGTTTTTATTTTTGGCTTTCTTTTACTTGACATGGATGCCTGTATTATCTTTTTTTGACCCTTTCTTGATCGAATTGATTGAGCCTTGGGAAAATGCGGCTTTCTCCTTTTTTGACAAGTAACCAGCGTTCAACCTTCATCATATGGTTCTGCCTTATCGCATTTATGCCTCCAGTCATCGAAGTTTGAGCGAATTTCTTCTCTTCCATCTTACTAAATACATCAACAGTTGGAATGTAGAGGCTTTGTTGTCTTGGCAGAAATGTGGGGCGAAAAGACCCGAATAGAATGGTGAGAAGATTTGATGTGACAACTTCTTCTTCATTGTCAAGGACAATTTTTCCTTGACGAGCAAGATCCAAGATCTTATCTTTCAAGACAAAGCATTTTTCAACTGGATGGCTTACCATTCGGTGATACTTGCAGTAGCTCAGATCGTCCACCTGATCGGCCTCTTTAGGGCATTTTGGTTCTGGCAGCTCGATCAATTTCAGCTTCAACAATTGCTCAAACATCTCCGGGACGTCAGAGTCAGGGAACGGATATTGCTTGTCTTGTAATTCCTTCAAAGTAACTTTCTTCTTTCCATTATCTTGGAAATGTGCTTTTGAGGTTTAGCCAAAATCTTCAATGGAGCAATCTTTATAGCCATAGAATCCTCAGCATTGGTGGGGTTAATAGAATATATTCCATTTACGGTTCTCCTGCTTACCATTATGTGGTTCCTGCATGGGGATATTATGATCTCCATTGGCTTGTATGCTGAGCTCCATGTCATAAGCATGTGTAGCAAGTTCTTCGAAAGTTCTTGGTCTTATCCTTTGGAGAATATATCAAAGTCCCGAATGCATGCCTTGAGTGCACATCTCGATGACAGATATTTCTAAAAGTCGGTCTTTGCAGTTGAGACAAAGATTACTCCATCGGTTGATGTGGTCAATCACCAGCTCTTCTTTCAATTGTCGAGAATTGGTAAGTTCAATCATGCTGATTGTGCGTTGAGTGCTATAGAAGTTGTTGAGGAATTCTTTCTCCATTTGCTCCCAACTGTAAATGGAGCCTGTCTCAAGATTTGTGTAGCAGTCGAAGGCATTACCCTTTAAGGATCGCACAAACTGCTTGACAAGGAGGTTGTCATCCGTTCCAGCTAGGGGTGCAACTCAGTTTGGTTTGGTCCGAGTTGACCTCAATCCAAAACCAAACCGAGGTGTATACATACAATCCATAACCGAACCGAATTCAGAACCAAAAATCTTAACCCGAAAACCGAACCAAAATTATCTGAGAAACCCTAAACCCAAATCGAACCAAACCAAAATTACTTTTTCGGTTCGGTCTGGTTCGGGTTCAGTTTAGTACAAATTAATAATTTAATTAAAATACTGTCAAGCCAGCCCAAGGTCAAGCCAGCCCAAGAGAACTAGGCCGGTCAAGCTAGCCCAAGGTTGAACTTTTTAAGCCCAAGGATTTATAGTGCATCGGTTGGAGGATTATTTGATCCCTAACCGATGTGGGACTTTTACTTTATACAAAAAAATGGTGTGTGCGCAGCAGCCCCATGCGCGGGCGTGAGGTAGCCCCATGCACGGGGGGCTGCCCTGCACTTTGTACCAGCATCTCTTCCCTTTTTTTGTTGCCCTCCTCTTGTTTGTTAGAAGTCCCAAACGAATGTATATATATGTCAGGTTTCGGTTCATTTCGGTTAAACCGTAGTATCAATCCAAAACCGAACCGATTTGATTCGGTTTCATATTTTCAGAACCAAAACCGAACCAAATCTATAGAAACCCAACCCAACCCAAACCGAAGTCGGTTTGGGTCGGTTCGATTTCGGTTTTAACCGACCCAAGTTGCACCCCTAGTTCCAGCATTGTTGCATGTTTCGACAAAATGGGCTATATGCTGTTTTGGATTGCCCCTTCCATCAAATTGCTGGAATTTTGGCGGCTGATAACCTGTCGGTATTTTCATCTGGCTTATCAGTTGAGTGCAAGGCTTGGAATACACGTGTTAAGAGTAGGAACCACCTTTATACATGTCTTGGATTGTGCTCATAATGAAGTCTTTGAGATGGCTTGCTGGAATGGAGCCATCAGAAGAAAGCGGAACATCGTGAGCAAGGCTCTTTCATTTATTTGAGGCCTCTGGAATATCCTGAGAATCTAGTTGGGGTGTGAATCCTAGTGGGTTATCCGATCCATGGCTCGATTCTTTGACAGCTTCGAGCTTGCTTATGAATGTAGCAATCTGGACATCCTTTCATTCATAGATTTGATGAGTCCTTCAATGGCCTTAGTCATGGCAGCAAGTTGTTCCTCAATCGAGACACCCTAGATCATCATGACCGGCATGACAATGGAATAGGAAGAGTTGATAGAATCTGAGGGCCTTGAATGCGTGGATCTCAGAGTTTCACAAGGTGATGCAGGTGTACAACCTGTGCTTGAGCTATCATCATCTTGAGACAAGGATGGAATCTGCCTCTTTGGAGAGTCCATGATGAGAGAGTATGCTTTTAGCTGACCGAACAACCGACTCCTTTGTCCCCAGTGAGGCTAAGGAGATGACGAGGTTTTCAGGTTGGGTTGTACCAAAAATTGGAGTTGGCCTTGGTAACGAAGTCGTTATTTGAAGTGACTGAGAGATAGCTTTTACCCTACTCCTATTCATTACTCCACCGGCTTGAGTGTTGAGACTTGATCCAGCATTGAGAGGAGCCATATGGTAAGATCTCATTGGCTTGGAACTTGGATTTTCAGCAGCATCCTTCAGTAGAGTGTTGGATGGAGATGATATAGGAGCCATGAATACTGGCTTGAATCTTGAATGAACTTTGAGGAAATGAAGAGATGAGAGGTAGAGAATGTCCCATAGGGCGTGCCAAATTTATAAACACAAATTTTGTTTATTGAAAATCAACGAACAAGATATGCATAACAAAATCAATTTTATTGATTTAATATGGG
>JAUPMG010000010.1:371639-387728 GCA_031762675.1 Pachysandra terminalis
CTATGTATGCTCTGCTGAGGAGTAAATCAGAGCAAGAACGCAGGTTGCTCACTGCTCTAGTTAACAAAGTAAGTTCCCATTGATTTTTTCTTTTTAAGATCAAAAGCCTTCTTTATTTGCATTAGGCAAATGCATTTTTCTAGCTGCCCACCCAAATCTTTCTTTTGCTTTATTTGTTTTGTGTTCATGACAAGTAATAGATGTATTTTTTTTTTTCAAGAAGCTGTTCTAAACTTTTGATTATCTGCAGCTGGGGGATCCTGAAAATAAAGGTGCATCCAATGCTGACTTTCACTTGTCAAACCTTTTATCTTATCATCCAAATATGAAGGTAGAGTATCTAGTTTTATCACTGTTTGTTCTTAAAACTTGTTGAAGATTTCGGGCTATCTGCGCAAGAAAACTATAAACATAATAACTGCTTTCTGCCTCGGCTAGCCTATTTTAATCCTATTACCTGGTACACAGCTTTTGTTTATGATTTTAGCTTTTAATCAATGCAATAATGTTTTCTTGTGAGAAAACCATTTCAAATTGTTTATGAAACTTCATTGGAATATGACTTGGATTGGAGGTCTTGCATGGATCTGATTCACGTTTTGGGACATGTTTTATACCAAGTCAATTCAAATACTGCTTGAATGAGTTGCTTGCAACTCAGAAAGTTTTAGAACAGTGATCTTTGGAGGCCTTATGCTATTTCGCATATTCAATTCACCATTTTCATTTCTATAAGTAGTAACTGTGATTTGGTTCCATTACATGATAAGATATTTCTGTGACCTGTATGTTAATTTCCAATCTTTTGCTTGTGGTTTTGCATGTTATATTTGTATCCTGAGTGCAAGAGCTTTTGTATGCAGGCTGTGGTGATTAATGAGGTGGATTCATTTGTTTTTCGGCCTCGTTTGGGATCACGTGCGAAGTATCATGCTGTATGTCTCATTGTTTGTACTGCTAATGTTCTTTGTGTCGAAGTAACTAAAGCTTGTTTGTATACTTACTTATTTTAGTTATCCCTATTCCTTGGGCTCCATATTTTGTTACTATCATAGATTTTAGCATTTACATTGCGTGGTTTTTTTTTTTCAGCTTAACAAAGTCAAAACAGTTATGGAAAGTTGTTCTTTTACCTATTTTGTTGTTTCTCATTTTGGAATGCTGAGATCGTACTACTTTCTCATGCATAGCTATCTTATAAATTATTATAGTCTGTTCACTTGGCAATGAAAGTAAAATAGAATACTCAATCCTCCAATCAAAAGAACATAAATTATAAGATCATCGCCTCATCTCCAAAAGCCACCTCCTCCTGAGCACCCCTTTTAGCCAAACTGTGTATCGAGTTTTTGGTTGATCTATGAACCCAAACAAAAGAAGCGTTTATTGAAGAAGCAATTGCTCGTAAATCTAACGGAACCTTCTAACTTCGATGATCCAATGTCTCTGCCTTTTTTTTATTCTATCATTGATGCCAAATCCCTATGTACAATCAGATTTGAAATATTCAGCCTTTTGGCTTCTTTAGGACCATATAAAACAGATTTCACTTCTGATCTAAAGGCAAAACCTTTCCAATTGGTTGAGAGTACTTATGTAGAATGTTCCCCATGTTTTTCTCTATCCACCAACTCATAGAGGAGTTCGATTGCAAAAAGAGCACCTGGAAAAATTGGGCTTGATGCATCCATTAGGTGGTGACAGCCAACTTGAATGTATAGCATAGTATGCTGGGCTAGACATGGTTATTTTCCATAACTCTTCATCATTACACCGATTTAGATGTCTATAAACTCCTTCCTGATAGACGTCTAATGAGCCACCATCACGTTGATCTTTTAAATAATTTACACCAGGCCTGCCCTCTTATTATAAAAAATTCTCAGATTCCTATCTCCTCAAACAACCAATAATGCAACGTAATGTAATGCTTGATACATACTTTTGTTTTGCCCATACTCCCATGTCTCATAAAGTGCCATTGCCTTGGGAAATCTCTATATCCTTCATCATCATAAACTTCAATCAACTCCGGAAATTGATGCCACATTGCTAAAACAACCTCAAAATGTAGAAATGATATGATTAGTGGTCCCCCTCTCTCATACACATAGGGGGATAGCGCTATGAATTTCTTCTCCTTTGGCTTCTAAATAGATTTGTTAGGAAACCAAATATAAACTCAAAATGTAGAAATGATATGATTAGTCGTCTCCCCCTCTCTCATACACATTGGGGGATAGCGCTATGAATTTCTTCTCCTTTGGCTTCTAAATAGATTTGTTAGGAAGTCAAATATACTACTGCACATACTCCATACTTACAGGATATGATCCATTTTCAGGTGAACTTTTTGAGCCAAATACGCTTGAGTCATAAAGGAGATGGACCAAAGGTGGCAAAGCGTTTAATTGATGTATATTTTGCTTTGTTTAAGGTATGAATGGATCTTCCATGACCAATTTGTATAAATTTATCTGTAATTAGTTGTATTAATCAGTGAGTTTATGATCTACAGTACAGAAAAAAAATAATGCTTTGCTGCAACCAATTAGGGTCGGCAACACATATTATAATCCTCCATTCTAACCATCCAAAGAATGTGTCAGATTCCCAACATTCTGCTCCATAGTGATTCTGGATTTATAAATACTCCCTACACACTTTCTTGACAATATAAATGTTTTTATATTTAGTAACAAGGATTTCTGCACAACTGAGATTACTTTATTTCATCATTTTAATTATTTTGTAGCTAGATTGCATTATACTTGTTTCTAATTCTTATCATATTCACACTGCACAATTCCAGGTGCTAATTTTGGAGGCAGGGGGTAGTCAAAAGGAGGACAGAAAAAGCAAAAGGGAGGATAAAAAAGCTGTCAAAAAAGAAAAAGATAGTGTAGGTGAAATTCCACCAGAATCTAATGTTGAAATGGATTCACGACTTCTGTCTGCTCTTCTAACGGTCAGTATCATCATCATATCTCTCTCTCTCTCTCTCTCTCTCTCTCTCTCTCTCTTTCTCTCTCTCCTCACTGTGTTTCCATGGTGAAAGCCTTATGTTTATATATAATTTCTGCTATAAAAAAAATTCAAGCTGTTCCTATCTGTTCATCCTGTTCCTGCTTTATTCAAAGTGCTAAATAGGACTAATACAATATCAATTATAAAAATATCTTTACATGTTTATCAGAAGTTCACGTCTATGCGTGTTCTTTGTTTGTTGGAGCACTAGAGGGTGAAAAATGGATTATTTTAGGAGGTTCCAGGCATGCTCTTTACTATTTACACTTGTATTGGAAAATTGAATGTCAAATGATTCGAATGCTGTTGTCCTCGATTCTTTTCTACTGCCCCATACTAAAATAGGCAAGTATTCTTTCCATACCGTTGTTAGTGATCAAGACCTACCTGAGTTCAAACTTCAAAGTTCAAAGTAACAATAGTGTTTACTGTATCAGTCAGCTTGGATGCTGGTATGGACTGATAAAAAAAATAAATTTGCGATGTGTGAATGTTTATACACACTAATCAATAGATAATTTGATCAAAAAATAAAATTTGTGATGTGTGAATGTTTATGCACACTTATCAAAAAACAATTTGATCAAAAAAATAAAATTTATGATGTGTGAATGTTTATACACATTTTATTGAACAAAAAACAATTTGTGATGTATGAATGTTTATACACACTTTACTTATAAAAAAAATTATGATGTGAATATTTGTACACACTTTACTAATCAAAAACAAATTGTGATGTTAATGTTTATACACACTTTACTAATCAAAAAATAAATTTTGATAAAAAATAAAATTTGTGATGTGTGAATGTTTATACACATTTTACTGATAAAAAAACTCTTTATGATGTATGAATGTTTATACACACTTTACTGATAAAAAAAAATCATGATGTGTGAATGTTTGTACACACTTTACTGATTAAAAACAAATTGTGATGTGTTAATGTTTATACATACTTTACTAATCAAAAAACAAATTTGTGAGGTGTTACACAATTTACTGATCAAAATGCACTTTGATAAAAAAAAATGGAATCTATGATGTGTGAATTTTTATACACACTTTGCTAGTCAAAACAAATTTGATAAATAAAATAAAATTTGTGATGTGAATGCTTATATACACTAATAAAAAAAAATTTGTGATGTGTGAATGTTTATACAAACTTTACTGATCAAAAACAAATTTGATCAAAAAAATAAAATTTGTGATGTGTGAATGTTTATACACACTTTACTGATCAAAAAATAAATTTGATAAAAAAAAATAAAATTTGTGATGTGTGAATATTTATACACAATTCCCCGATAAAAAAAGTTGATCAAAAAATAAAATTTGTGATGTGTGAATGTTTATACATACTTTACTGATCAAAAACAAATTGTGGTGTGTGAATATTTATACACTTTATTGATCAAAAAATGTTTTGTGAAATGTAAATGTTTATACTTTACCGATAAAAAAGAATGTGTGAATATTTATACACACTTTACTGATAAAAAAAATAAAATTTGTGATTTGTCAATGTTTATACATACTCTACTAATAAAAAAAAATTGTGATGTGTGAATGTTTATACACACTTTACTGATAAAAAAAATTGTGATGTATGCAAAAAAAAATTGATAAAAACAAGATTTGTGATGCGTGATTGTTTATACACACTTTACTGATCAAAAAATAAATTGTGATGTATGAATGTTTATACAAACTTTCCTGAACAAAAAAATAAAATTTGTGATGCATGAATGTTTATACACACTTTATTGATCAAAAAAATAAATTTTGTGATGTGTTAATGTTTATACACAATTTTCTGATCAAAATAAACTTTGTTCAAAAAAATAAAATTTGTGATGTGTGAATGTTTATATACACTTAACTGATAAAAAAATAACTTGTGATGTGTGAATGTTTATACACACTTTACTAATAAAAAATAAAATTGTTATATGTGAATGTTTATACAAACTTTATTGATAAAAAAAAATTGATCATAAAAAATAAAATTTGTGATGTGTGACTGCTGTGGATGATCTGTATCATTGGACTGCATTGGCCTCTGAGACATTGGGTGGTATCAAGGGCCCTTTCATGTACTAA
Source organism: Pachysandra terminalis (assembly GCA_031762675.1). Taxonomy (NCBI): domain Eukaryota; kingdom Viridiplantae; phylum Streptophyta; class Magnoliopsida; order Buxales; family Buxaceae; genus Pachysandra; species Pachysandra terminalis. Next base: position 376,776 of record JAUPMG010000010.1, read on the forward strand.
CTGGTACATACTGCTCGTATGTCTTGGACTGGTTCAGTCTGCTTCCGGCGTGGACCGATTAATCCAGTACCAGACAATACTTTAAACCAAGAGACAGTACTGCCAAAAAAGTCTCATTAAGTTCTTTATTGTGCCAATCACACATTAAGTTCCTCGAATTTATTTTTTTTGGATCAATATTGCTGATATTGCTTAAAGCTTGCTCTGTTTGCATTTTTCCTGTTGTTTGTATGATTATCTATTGATTCTACTTGTGATAGGGCTAACATTTCTGATCCTTGTCAGTCACTATTTGTATTACTCTTACCTTTTTTTTTTTATGAAGTTATTTTTACTTCTCACAAGCTTCAGCTAAACTTTTTGAGAACTTGAGAGTCACAATAATTGCTTGGCAAAGGATGCTCATATCAGGTCTTGGAGATTATCAAGTTCCATCTCATTAATCAGATTTATTAATGGTCATTGAATACCTCATTCTCTTAGTGTGCATAGATTGTATAATGATATGATGGATGGGTTGGCCAAAGGAGAGGATGTTGTGTATGGAGATTCGGTGTTACAGTTTCCTTTTTTCTATTTTTGCTTCATTGTTTTCTTGTTTGCTGCTGATTTGTAACTTCAGGTTGTCCCCTACGGATAACCCGGTGAATTTTTCTGGTTGTATGTTTCTCAATAAATCTTTTAGTCTTCCTTAAAAGAAACTTGTTATGTATGCACTTGGACCTCAGTTACACTGGTTTGATAAGTTAGGTTCTGCAGCTGATTTTTATAACTTCTTTGAAAAAAATTGGCCAGACTTATTTTTTTGTTCCTGCTGTTGTATCAGGGAGTCAACAGAGCATTTCCTTTTGTTGCAAGTGATGAAGCTGATGATGTTATAGAGGTTCAAACACCAATGCTTTTCAAACTGGTAAGCTCAACAGCTTGATATAAAACACTACAAATCTGAGATTAGAGTTTGAGCAAAACTTACTATTTAAATAACTTAATTCTTCGTTGCTGGATGGACTGTGGTGATTACTAATATCTCACTTCTGTGATGCAGGTTCATTCAAAGAATTTTAATGTTGGTGTTCAAGCATTAATGCTTCTAGATAAGATCTCATCAAAAAATCAGATTGTTAGTGATCGTTTTTACCGTGCTTTGTATTCAAAACTCCTGCTTCCAGCTGCCATGAATTCTTCAAAGGCAAGTTGGTTTTGGATGTTTATTCGTGCATATGTTCTATTTAGAGATTATCACATGCTTTCATCTCATGCTTTTTTGGAAAATAGAAATATGAAACGAATTCTTAGAGGCCAATGAATAAGGCATTGTCAATAGAGTACGTATCTTGACTATCATGTAACAAAACAATGCCACCCATGTTAAAGGCGCCATAGAAATTTGAGCCTCCATGATGGAGCCAGATGTGATATTACAACAGTTGGCTATTTTTTTTTTTTTGTAAATTTTATAAGCTATAAAAAAAGGGATAACAAATATCCTATAAAGGACACCACACCCCCATCATGACCATGTACATGGAATGTATACCCTCACAGTCTGACTCCTAATCCCACAAGCTACTTACAAGTATACCTTCCTTCTATTCATAAAAAAAAAGTATACCTTCCTTCTACTCTTCTCTTAGATGTTCTACCAATCTTGTATTAAACAAAAAGACAAAGAAAGAACCCCAACTAAAAATTAAGGACATCACCGGAGTAATGATTGCATCCACATTCTACTTCTTTCCTGCAAAAATGTTCTCATTTGTGTCCTTCCATAAGGTCCAACAAATAAATGAAGGGAAAATATTCACAACTATGCTCTCCTATTCTACCTCTTCTCTTTCTCCAACATAGTAGAATATGAATCAGATTCCCAAGCATAGTCAATTACTGCTCAAATTGTCTCAAAAAAGAGTAGCTCCAACATACTTTACTGTTCAAAAAGTAATTTTGATATGTGAATGTTAATATACACATTACATATCAATAAACAATTGTGGATTTGAATTTTAACACACTTTACTAATCAAAAACATTTTTTGATGTGTGAATGTTAATAGACTTTCTTGATAAAAAATAAAATTTGTAATATGTGAATGTTAATGCACACTTTACTGATCAAACAATCATTTTGTAATGTGAGAATGTTAATACACTTTATTGATCAATTTTTTTTTATTTTTTTTTGATGTGTAAATGTTAATACAAACTTTACTAACCAATTTTTTTTTCGTGATGTGTGAATGCTAATACAGACTTTACTGATCAAAAAATAAATTATGATATGTGACTGTTAGTACACACTTAACATATAAAAAAAATCATGATATGTGAATGTTAATGCACACTTTACTGATTAAATTTTTTTTATGTATAAATGTTAATTCACACTTTACTAATCAAAAAACATTTTATGATGTGTGAATGTTAATACACACTTTACTGATCAAAATAAAATTTTGTGATGTGTGAATGTTAACACACTTTACTGATCAAAAATATTTTGTGATATGCGAATGTTAATGCACACTTTTTTGATTTAAAAAAACAGTTTGTGACGTTTGAATGTTAATACACACTTTACTGATCAAATTTTTTTTGTGATGTGTGAATGTTAATATATATTTTTAATAAAAAAATTGTGATTTGTGAATATTAATACACACTTTATTGATAAATTTTTTTTTTTGTGATGTATGAATGTTAGTGCACACTTACTGATCAAAATTTTTATGATGTGATGTTAATAAACTTTACTGAGCAAAATTTTTTTTTTTTTTTTTGTGATGTGTGAATGTTAATACACACTTTATTGACTTAAAAACAAAATTGTGATTTTTGAATGTTAATACACAATTTATTGATCAAAAAACAAATTGTGATATGTGAATGTTATTACACACTTTACTGATCAAATTTTTTATTTTTTTTGCAATGTGAATATTAATACACTTTACTGATCTAAAACATTTTGTGATGTAAATGTTAATACACTTTATTGATAAAAAAATTGTGATGTGTGAATGTTATTACACACTTGATTGATTAAAAATAATTTTGATATGTGAATGTTAATACACATTACATATCAAAAAACAATTGTGATATTTGAATCTTAATGCACACTTTATTGATAAAAAAATTATGATTTGTGAATGTTAATATACACTGTACTGATCAAAAATATTTTATGATGTGTGATTGTTAATAAACACTTTATTTATCAAAAGAAATTTTTTTGATGTGTAAATGTTGATATACTTTCTTGATAAAAAATAAAATTTGTGATATGTAAATGTTAATGCACACTTTACTAATCAAAAAACCATTTTGTGATGTGTGAATGTTAATACACACTTTACTGATAAAAAAATAATTTTGGGATATGTGAATGTTAGTACATTTTATTGATTAATTTTTTTTTGTGATGTATGAATGTAAATACACACTTTACTGATAAAAAAAATAATGATATGTGAATGTTAATACACAATTTACTTATCAAATTTTTTTTTTTTTTGGTGATGTTTGAATGTTAATACACTTTATTGATCAAGAAATATTTTATGATGTGTAAATGTTAATAAACACTTTACTGATCAAAAAAAAAAAAAAATTGGGATGTGTGAATGTTCGTAAATACTTTACTGATCAAAAACAAATTTTGTGATGTGTGAATGTTAATTCACACTTTACTGATAAAAAAAATTGTTGTTTGTGAATGTTAATACACAATTTACTGATAAAAAAACAAATTGTGATAAGCTACTGTGTAGTGTGCCAGAAGAAATCATTTATAGCTTTTGGTGACAAAGTAACTAAGATATTTGTCTTTCTGATGAGTATCCATTAATGAGATGCAAAGAGATTTTCTTTTTTTTTTTATTTTTTTTCCTTTAACAATTGTGTTTGGAGGCTGACAAAGCTTTCATCCTCAGCAATGTAATGAATGCATCACCTATGCTGGAAATTGTTTCTCATAGCTGGAATATCTACCACCTATATTGGGGCCTAGGTAGGTGCTCATACAACGTGGTGACCATCATTCAAGTTCTAAATTGCTAGGCTGGAAGACGATCTTTCAAAAACCTACATGAAATTTTTTAAAACAAGTAAATGAATCAAATAAAACACAACGAATAAAGATTACAAAGAAAATTAAACAACGGACTAAAGTCGAACAAATGTTACAATTGGTAAGGTGGTGGATGGAGTAATTTCCATTTGTACTTTGGTGGGGGGCGCTGATGATTGACGAGTTCTGATTATTTACTATGTAATTTGTATATAGGCTCTTTCTACAGCTTTAGCTTTGGCTGGTTAGGTTTATTATTTCTCTGTCATGTATTAGGTTTCTCTTTTTCTATGAATAGCATCGATGATTACACATAAAAATTGAAGTTTTTGCTTAGTTTATAAAAAGCATTAAGTAGAATATCAAAAAAATAGTATGGTATTTTCTTTCTAAATTGTTTTCTCCTACATTAAAAGATTTCGCGATGATAGAAATTACTTCCTTTAATTGGGTTCAGCATTTCCGGTAGACTGCTGTATATTTCACAGAACCAGCTTTATTGTGATACTAATACGGCTTAATTTTCAGGCAGAAATGTTTATTGGACTACTTTTGAGAGCTATGAAGAGTGATATAAACATAAAGAGGGTCGCTGCCTTTTCAAAGCGCCTACTGCAGGTTAATAATGAGTTTTTTTCCCTTTCATTTGGTTTCTCTTTCTGAATAAAACATTTTCTGAATCAGCTAGGATTAAGTATTTCCTCTGATGAATGTTATGATCATCCATGTTTTGCTTTCTTTCGCTGAACTGCATTTTATGAGTTCTGAATAAATATTGCTCTATTGTAATAAACATGCAATATTGAGTTGCTTTCAACTGATATCCTGACTATAGGCTTCCTGTTTAACATTTATGTACACATGGGCATATATCCATTAATTCGATTTGCCTTTGTATAGGAGCGTCAGAAAGTTACATAAAAATAGTCATTAGAGTTAAAGGTAGTTCAAGTGGTAACCATGTATCTCAATTTCACGATCATATATTTTGGAAAGTTTCCCCCTTTTAGTTGGTTTTTATGCTTCAGTTATAACGGAAAAGGCATCTTGTAAATGTCATATGACAGGATATTGTATCATTGAACTCCACGTTCTACGCGAATTTTATCTGCCAAATTTCACATTATTGATGAGAGAAACAAATGTCTTTATGAAAGCGCGTAGTTTCTCACTAAATTTTTAGATATTATAATATAAGATGTATTTATGAAATATCAGGATCATTTCTTTAGTCTCAACTAGCATTACTCATCTTGAGGTTTTGGAGTCTTGTCAAATTGATTTGTTACCAAGTGAAGTTACTATAAGCATATTAAAAACGATAATGCAAATTTCAGACATGATTACACTTTTTATTAGCTGCAATAACCTGATTAGGATTCTACTAAAAACTATACTAAATGCCTAGCCTGCCATAGGAGTCAAGGAGCTTTAACTATATGTGGTTTAGGAACTATATATGCACAGGAGTCCTGTTCTAGTCTGCTGCAGTTCATCGAATATTGATCACTTTTATATCTGAACAGGTTGCGCTTCAGCAGCCCCCTCAATATGCCTGTGGTTGCCTTTTTCTTCTGTCTGAAGTTCTTAAAGCAAGGCCGCCTCTATGGTAAAGTTCATTTTGATTTGAAATATGTTTGTGGATGAAATTGTTGCTCTTTTTGCCAATCTAGTGGGTAATCGGCATTGGTGTTGGTGATGAAATTTCTTACCCTCTTATTGTGCAGGAACACAGTCCTTCAGAATGAGTCAATTGATGATGATCTTGAACATTTTGAAGATATCATAGAAGAAACAGAGAATGAACTGAAAGCTGATCGATTGAATCAATCAGAAAATACAGTTGGAGTTGTTCAGAATAGCAGTAACAGTATCAAAACAGATGGTGGTGATTCCTCTTCTGATTCAGAAGATGAAGAAGTTTCTCAAGCCTCTTCTTCTGAAGATTATGATGGCTCAGATGGACAAGAGGATCTGTTTCTCAAAAATAGTTTGAGAGATGTTGAAAATAAAACAGTACCCAGTAGCAATGGGGTCCAACCTGAAGCACCCAGTATGAGATCACTTCCTGGAGGTTATAACCCACGGCACAGGGAGCCTTTTTACTGGTACTTTCTCTTGCATCTAGTTCTATTTTCTGTGCTTGTGCTGCTACAAATAGTTCAGCCAATTAGGTCTGGAAGTGGTCATTTGTTTGATACAAAATTCCTATATTTAAAAAGTCAAATCGGCATGAAAGCTTGTATATCATGTCTGATATTAGTAAAGATATAGTGTGAAATGTTTTTTTTTTCAGTTTCAAGGATATTCAACTGCGCATTTCTTTATGCTATCTTTCTACGTACCAAATAACATGAAATCATTTTCCTTTGTGTTATGTATCAACAGCAATGCAGACCGGGCAAGCTGGTGGGAGCTGATGGTACTCGCTTCACATGTACACCCATCAGTTGCAACCATGGCTAGGACCCTTCTTTCTGGCACCAACATTGTCTATAATGGAAACCCATTGAATGATCTATCACTTACTGCTTTTCTGGACAAGTTCATGGCGAAGAAACCAAAGTTGACCACATGGCATGGAGGTTCCCAAATTGAACCTGCCAAAAAGGTCAGTTTATTCATGCTATTCTTGTGCTCCAAATAGTCATGCTATTCTGGTGCTGAATTTTCCTATTTCCAGCTGGATACAAGTAACCATTTGATTGGGGCTGAGATTCTCTCATTGGCCGAAATAGATGTTCCTCCAGAGGATCTTGTCTTCCACAAGTTCTACATGAACAAAATGAGTTCCTCAAAGAAGCCGAAGAAGAAGAAAAAGAAGAGCAAAGGAGCAGAGGATGAAGCTGCTGAAGAGTTCTTTGAATTAGATGGCGGCGATGAGAGTGATAATGAAGAGATTGAGAACATGTTGGACTCTGGGGATCTTCCTGTGGAAGCAGACGGTGAGTATGATTACGATGATTTGGACCAGATTGCCAATGAAGATGATGATGACTTGCTCAGTAATGCCAGTGATCCTGAGACAGATGGTGCCTCAGATATTGCTGATGGAGATGATTCTGATGATGATGATAACGATCGTAATATGGATATTGGGAATGCCGACGATGGCAGTGATGAAGAAAATTTTAATGATGACGACGATGATGAATGTTTTGACAAGAGGAAGAGAAAACGGAAGTCCGGAGCGTCTCCATTTGCCAGTCTTGAAGATTATGATCATTTGTTGAATGGAGAGAGTACTATAAATGAAAAGCCTAGGTCACGAAAGAAGAGATCAGCAGTTTGAATTTCAATGTCAATCCTTGATCTGCTTCTCCTGCAGGATCAAGCAAGTTTTGTATGAGTTTTTTTTTCATAGGTAATTCTGTACAATTCTTATGTTTTGTTAATTTTATTGGACGTCTTACTTTGTAGTTTATCTCATGAAACGTAGGCGTATCCAATAAGTCTCTCTCTCTCTCTCTCTCTCTCTCTCTCTCTCTATATATATATATAGTTTATCTCATGAAACGTAGGCGTATCCAATAAGTTTCTCTCTCTCTCTCTCTCTCTCTCTCTCTCTCTCTATATATATATATATATATATATATATAAAGATATACACACACACACAGATGAAGGTGGGACCAAGAGGGTACAGGGGGTGAGGATCTTCTGTGTACTGGTACACACGCGATCCTCACTCGGGTACAGGAGGAATTGCAGTGGAGGTAGCGAAGATGGCATTTCTTTGCGCCAAATAAGCAAGACAGCTACCATTCTTTGCTCCAAACAAGAAAGGGGGTTGGGGGAGTTTTTAAAGGAGAGCGAGCACAAGAGGCTTTTTTTCATCAGCACTTGCATCTCTTTCTCAAGCTTTTTACAGAAGAAGATCTTGGCAGTATTGACTGGGGCGATGAGGCGTTGTTTTATGGTAATAGCTGTGGTTGTTACGTGGGTGAGCCTTTTGGGGAGGTCGGTAGAAGGGGCCGAAGTGCATCATGTAGTTGGAGGGGATCGTGGATGGGACTCGACTTCCGATGTCGGATCTTGGTCCTCCCGCAGAGTTTTCAGGGTCGGAGATCAAATCTGTAAGCTCTTTCACAATCTTTCTACTACTGACCCTCCCAGTACCTACTTTTCTGCTTGAGGAGTTACAAATATCATTATATTTTGTTTGTATTCTTGTGGTGGGAAAAGGGTTTACGTATTCAGCTGCTGAAGAAAGTCTAGCCGAGTTAGGAACTAGGGATGAGTTTGAGGCTTGCGACCTCAGCAACCCCATCACAATGTACACTGATTGCTTTAACAATCTTTTCCTCGATGGAGAAGGCACCCGTTACTTCATCAGTGGCAAGCCACACAATTGCAAGAACGGCCTTAAGTTACAAGTAGAGGTGCTGCCACGACCGAACCCAGAAAATCCATCACAGGCAACAACAACAACAGCAGCTGACGTAGCTACTGGACCAACACCATCTGCTTCTGCCCATTTACAAGGACTCTCTCTTCTGATGTGGGTTGGATTGACCTTTCTATTTTATATGGCTCCATAGAAATAATCCCCTTTCATCAGTCTTTCTATGGTTTATGGTTTTGTTTGTTAAGGTAAAAGCTTGGAGTTGTGTGAGAGGAACTATGTGCATTAGTGCATTTGTTTGAAGATGTTTGCTGTATTAACATTCTTGATTATGATAGGTTTCAAACAGAGATGTATTTATGCGCATTTCCTTCAACCTCAAACATTCAAATTATGCTGTATCCGTATAAAACCTTTTGAGTACCTGTGACCTATTCATCAATCAATGCAAGGGGATGCAGTTTCTCTCATCTTACAAGTCCAGAAAATCCAATATTTTTTTACCATAATCTGAAAATAAGAGTATGCTAAGTTGGATTATATCATGTTTCTTGAAAAATAGACTAAAATTAGACAACTCTGGAAAGGTTTACTTTTAGTTTACATAGTATATACTTTTAGTTTATAGTTTCTGGCAAACACATTGGCCCCATATAGGAAATCAAACTTCTGTTTGCAGAGATAGACACAGAAAATGGCTAAAAACTATTTTTACTATAACATATATTTGTTATGACTGTATACGTTCTCCAGACAGAGAATTGAATTCATCCTAAATGCACTGAAAAGAAAGGTCGAAATGTCATTAACTCGAGGGTTCATTGAGGATGGTTCTCAAAAAGAAAAAGTAATCACGTTCCCATGGAAGAATGTGTGAGAAACATGACAATTAATTGAAGGACAGCATATACTCACAAACGGCAAGTAAATATAAGCTTTAAGCATACGAGGAGTCGTTAGTAACAAATATACAACAAAAGCTAACATGTTAGTCCATCCACCATTTCAACAGCTAGTGTCAATCAATTAAAATGCCCCTGAAGATGTGGATGTGCCTGCAGCAATGAACCCAACAGAAAAATCATAAAAGTGCATAATCTTCCATTTCATCTTGACTGTAATACACAAGCAAGGTCAGTAGAGGCTGAGAAACCTTTGCTTCTAATCCTTAGATGACATGAGAGCCTGAAAATCCTGGTATTGTGATGATGGAACCTCAAACAAGTGATAATCCTAACATTTTGCTTGGTTTTCTTTGCTCGACAAGGAGAAGATATGAGCACTGCACCTTCTGTGAGATTCACATTACTTTCCTAATGTATGGTTCAACAGGTTAACCTAATCAAAAGAATTTCTCAACCCAAAATACCCTGTTACTTCTTTCCCTCATAGTTCTCTTGTTCATGACAAGGTGAAAATATAGGCAACCTGACAATAAATCATTCCCAATTAAAAGAAACAGAGTTAAAATCCATCAGAAAAACTTACATTTAAAGTCCACCTACTATTTATCTCTCAATACAACATAGTTGGGTCCGTTGGTCTTCTGTATCTTGGAAATCCTCCTGAGTATTTCTGCAAAAGCTGCCTTGTCCTGCCACAGTAAATATTACTCACCAATTCAGAAAAGGAAAAAGAATATAAGAAACAAAGGAACAACTTCACAACCAAATTGTCCAAAACGTATTTCCCAAACAATTTACCTATTGCTCTTTTGAACAAAGAAAAGAAAAATGCATGCACAAATCTCTCTCCTGCTCTCTCACACAGAAAAAACCTGGATGCACACTCAAGCAGGCATGCATACACATTCGTTCCAAGCAACAGCTCAGTCATTCCAACAACAATGGCACTTGTGTTCAGAACGACGAGAGAGCATTTGCGGCAGGAGAATGCTAAAACTATGTGGCATGATCAAGTCAGTTTAAGAAACATAGATCGCATCCAAGATAACGTTGTTAGGGTTCCAAACCCACTGACTGCAGTAGCCAGTAAATACAATGGTATATTGGTATATCCCTCACTGTAGCAACATATTAAGGACCAAGAATGGACTGCTTTGACTAAACCTCATGAGCATGGTTTCAAATTTCGGCCGAAACTATTATGCATTGGTTGATGCATGCCTTTTTTGGCAGAGACCTTTCCAATACCTACACATCTATCACAAATATTTCAGAAAAGCATTCAGATTTCTCAATGTTTAGGTTGATATGTAATGGTACCCAATACATATCAGTTTCAACAAGGTCCAAACCAAGACTTTAAACCCTGTCCACAAGACTACCAAAAAAAAATAAAATGTTAAATGTCTTAGAAACATAAAATGTAAATTTCGTCAGGATGACAAACAGATAATACATGTAAAAGAAATACACCTGGCAGGTCCCTCCCTCCCAACCATATACACACAAAAAACTTTTATTGAGAAGCATACCTCTCGTGATTTTAAACGTGCTTTAAATTTAGCAACCAGATCCTGTGTGGTCACAGGTGCCATTTGCAACAAAACAGTCCTGATTTCATCCTCTGTTACAGG
>JAUPMG010000010.1:387828-404077 GCA_031762675.1 Pachysandra terminalis
TTCAGACTTGTTACTATTTTGGAAATGTTGTAATAAAGGCTCTTCTGAAGCCTAGTTATTTTTATTGGATCCTTGTTGTTATTCGCTTCCGCTACTCTGTTGTTGTACTATTTGGTTTGTTGTTATCGGTCCGCGGTCCAGAAATGGATCCCGAAGGTCTCACCTCGTGATCAGCACCATCCCACCTAGGGATTCAGGTTAGCTGGGTCAGGGGCGCGACATCACCGTCTTCGAAATTTTGCAATATATCGACATTATTTGGTGTAACCTGATGACCAAACAATACATCTTAATTTCATAAATATATGTATGTAGCTTCTTCTTCTTTTTTTTCTTTTGATAACAAACGATAATTTATTAAACAAAACTAGAATCTTGTTGCAGTACATCAACTAAGAAAGTAGGAGGATCCTATATCCAAGTTTGGTAATTATCTATTCTCAAAGAGTACTTTGCTAATCTATGTGCTACTGTGTTTCCCTTTCTGTTCACGTGAAAACAGCTAAACTGAGACATTCTCGATCCCATATCAACAATATCATAAATTACGTGGCCATAGTTAGATAGATTTGACTCTCTTTTCTTGATATCTCGACATACACTTAAAGCATCCCCTTCTAAAATAATATTGTTTATCCCCAAGTCTTAATCAAACTTAATACCCTCTCGAGCTGCAATTGCTTCCACAATATTGGTCGTTGGACAATTGTAAAACTTCTTTGATAGAGCTGCAATGAAATCCCCTTTCTCATCCCTTACTACAATTCCTATACCCACACTCCCTGTATCCTTTGAAACAGCACCATCAAAGTTTACTTTGTAAATGTTTGGAGGTGGAAGTGTCCATACTTCTAACAGGGTAGAACTCTTCACTTCTGTTTTGAGTTGAGCATTTTGCAATTCCCGCAAAAAATTTCTTCCATACTCTGCAGTGACATGTGGATTTTGTTCTTTGTTTACAAAAATCTTATTGTTTCGATTCTTCCAAATTGCCCAAGTTGTTACCATGAATAATTTCAAATATTCCCCATTTTCATTTCTGGTCAGCGTTATAAAAATCTGCTCCATCCATTCTTGAAAAGTGTTTACTTTAAATTGATCAATCCGTATTGCCAAATGAGAAGTAAACCATGTTGCTTTAGCAAATTGACAGTTCTTCAAGACATGTAAGATGCTCTTTGTAGGACTATCACATTTCTCACATCTCGGATCCACATTAATTTTCTTTCTCAAAAGAATCTCATTGGTGGGAAGCAACTCTTTATAAGCTCGCCAATTAATGATCTTGACTTTATTAAGGATTGTTTCTGCTTCATGTAACAAGGAGATATGATTAATCATAGTTACATCCCACTGTTTGCCTTCTTCATCAATCACTTTTTCAACATTTGAATCAGATGGAAGTAAACTAGGTGGCGATACTACTTGAAAGGTTGTTGGAGTAGGTAGCCAACGATCACCCCATATTTGGATTGATTTACCATTACCCACTTGCCATCTTGAGCACATCTCGACAACTTATAATGCTCTTCCAAGTGAAAGAAGAAGTTTGTCTCACCTTGGCCTCAAAAAACAAACATCTTGGAAAATATTTTGCTTTTAGAGTTCTAGCTGCCAATGAGTCCGCATTAGTAAGCAACCTCCAACCTTGCTTGCATCACAAAGCCCTGTTAAAATCCGATAATTCTTGAAAACCAAGCCCGCCTGAGTCTTTTGCTTCATAAAATTTTTCCCGACTTTGCCAATGAATTTTCCTTCCCTCCCCATTGTTGCTCCACCAAAATTTTGGCATCATAGAATTAATTTCTTTGCATAGTTGTTTTGGTAGAGTAAAGCAACTCATTGTGTATGTTGGTATAGCTTGAGCAACTGCTTTCAATAGAATTTCTTGGCCAAAAACGGATAACAGTTTTTCCTTCCATCCTTGAATCTTCTTCCAACGTCTCTCACGAATATTTGCAAAAATCTGTTTTTTGGATTTCCCCACCATGGATGGAACCCCCAAGTATTTATCAAAAACTATTTACTATTCGCACCCCTAATTTTTCTGAAATATTGTTTTTAGTTCCTTCATCCATATTTCCACTAAAAACAACAGCTGATTTCTCAAAATTTACACATTGACCGGATACTTCTTTGTAATCTGCCAATATTTTCTTCATTCTGGATTTGTAGCTTTGAAGAAGAGCAAGCTATCATCTGCAAAAGACAGATGTGAGATACAAGGTCCTCCTCGACTAACTGTGATGCCTGTCAGTTCATTCCTGTCTTCTGCTGATCGGATCATCGATGAAAAAGCTTCTGCACAAAGTAAGAGGATAAAGGGTTTCCTTGCCGGAGACCCCTAGAAGGTTTAAAAATACCTTTATGTTCACCATTAATGATGACCGAGTAAGAAACCGTTGAAACACAGTCCATTATTAATGCTACCCATTTTTCAGCAAAACCCATCTTTAACATCAAGTTTTTAAGATATGCCCATTCGACCTGATCATATGCTTTACTCATATCCAATTTCAAAGCCGCATAGCCTTTTTTCCCATGTTTTTTTGATTTCAAATGATGAATCGCCTCAAAAACCAGAATATTGCCGCTTATCTGTCTTCCAGGTACAAAAGCACTCTAATCATCTGATATGAGAGGGCCCAACATTGGTTTAAGCCTATTAGCCAATACTTTTGAAATAATTTTGTAAATTACATTGCATAAGCTAATCGACCTGTATTGGGTCATATTTTCAGGGTCCTTTACTTTTGGGATTAGAACAATACGAGTATAATTGAATTTTTTTAACAAATGACCTGTTTTGAAAAAATACATTATAGCTGAGGTGATATCTTATCCAACAATGTGCCAAAAATTTTGGAAAAATAAAGCTGACATACCATCTGGGCCAGGAGCTTTTGTTGGATTCATCTGGAAAATTGCATCTCTGATTTCCTCTGGGCTAATCTCTGTGAGTAGTTTTGCATTCATGTCATCTGATACTAGCTTGGTGATAGAAGATAACACATTCTCCTGAAACATAGGATTTTTTTAATTGAAGATCTCCTTGAAATATTGGATGATTATTCTCTTCATTTATGTTACATTTGTGCACTGCCATGTCACTTCTTCATCCTTGATGCCCCGTATCCTGCTGATTTTTTTTATTTTGGATTGCTCTTGCATGGAAAAAAGCAGTGTTCTTATCCCCTTCTTTTAGCCAATCCACTCTCGAACGTTGCTTCCATAGAATTTCTTCCCTGTTCATCATCTCATTAACCTCTTTTTCAATTTTTTTCTCTTCTTCTCTTGAGGCCACTCCTATTGGCTTTAATCTAATTGATTTTAGATCTTCCTTCAGCAACTGTAATGTTTTTTGCACATGGCCAAACTTCTCTTTGTTCCAGATCCTTAGCTTCTCCGTGCTTTGATTAATTTTTCCATAGACACAATACATTCTTGATCCACTAGACATTCCATCCCACCCTTGCTTCACTATTTTTTCACACTCCTCTGATAGTCTGATCTCAGCCACATAGCTTCAAATTTGAACCGACGTCAGTGTTTACGCCTTTCCCATTCTGTGGTGTGCACCAATAAAGGACTATGATCAGAACAATTACTGATCAAATGAAAGATTCTTGCGAGTGGAAATAGAGCACACCACTCTGGATTTGCTACTCCTTTGTCCAATCTTTCTCTTGTAGCTTCACCATCCGACCGCCCATTCCACCAAGTATACCAAATCCCTTCATAACCAAGATCTTGGAAAAAACAAGCATCTAATGGTTCTCTAAATGCTCTCATCTGCTATGCTTCTCTTTCTAAACCCCCTTCCTTCTCACTTGAGCTTAATATTTCATTGAAGTCCCCAATACATAACCAAGGACCTGTTTGTACCTGTCCCATGAATTTTAAGAGCTTCCAAGCTTCTTTTCTGTTCTTTACTTCTGGTGCTCCATAAAACCCTGTTATTCTCCATTCCCCTCGACTACTCTCCGACAACACCTTCATATCAATGTGATTCTTTGAAAAACTCAGAAGTTGTAAGTCCACCCTCTCTGACCATAACATAGCCAAGCCTGCAACTCTACCCAATGGATTAACAGTAACCATGTTTTTAAAACCCAATCTCCTTTTTATGACTTCCCATTTCATGCTCATTCAGTCTGGTTTCCATTAAGAAAACCACATTGGGATCTTCCTTCTTCACTAACCAGTGAAGAGATTGAACTGTCCGAGGGTTCCCAAGTCCTTGGTAGTTCCAACTTAAATATCTCATTGTTCTCGGCAGGGTTGAGGCTCCTCAACCACCGCCGATTCCCGGTTATCAGTCATAATAACTTCTTTAATGACATTCTCCTGTGCACAAAAACTAAGTTTCATTTTTTTCTCACTCCGAGTTCTTTTCTCTGCATCACTTGTTCCTTTTCTTTTTGCACCTGAGCTCTAGATCTTTGATCTCTTGGTCCCTTAAACATGTTCTCCACTCCTTTGTTTCTCCTGACTATTGTAGCTCTCAACCATGCCCCATATTGATTCCTTTTGATGCATTTATTCACTTCATCTTCTATTTTCTCTGTGCAGAATTTGTCGCTCTGACTCAATCTCCTACAATAGTAACAAACAGTTGATAGCCTCTCGTATTTGAAATGAACCCAAATTTTCCTTCCAGATGAATCCTTCAAAAACGCCCCTCTGCGTAATGGCTTCGTGATATTTATCTTAACTCGAATTCGGAGAAAAACCCCCCAACCAATCCCTCCATCGTCTACATCTGTTTCTAAAAACTTCCCTATCTTATTTCCAATCTCCTCACCTGCTTGTTTATTCATACTATCCAATGGAGAGAGCTATTGTTTCGGCCCTTTTGGAGAGTTATATCCAGCAAGCCAACAATTAGATTAAACTAACGAATTCCTCCATTTTATTCATGAAATTTCAAATCTTCCCTCCATTTGATTCTTTGTGTTCGTAGGAAAGAGAATCCTACATTAGAAATTCATAACTTATTCTCTATATATATATATATAAGAAATGAAACTTGTTGGGTTGGAGACCCAACAAAGGAGAGTGTATTAGAGAGACATTGTTGGTGTAAGGAGAGTGTATTAGAGAGACATTGTTGGTGTTATCCGAGGTTGTCTTTCACAAGCATGCATCGCCGCCGCCATCTGTCTGGTCGTGTTGTGGTGTAGTGTGTCATTAGACATGTGGTTGACTCACCCCTACCTACATTTATTTTGCTATTCTTAATCAAATTAAGGAGTTCATTTAGGCCCACTAAGAAACAAGTCTCTTAGTGGAGCGTTACAGTATCTCTATATATTGAGACTTGTAAGGAGTCTTCAAATACACAAAATACTCTCCACCTTCTCTCTTGTTCTTATTTTCAAACTTTGTTTATTGAGAATTTCTCTTCGGCATTCTGATAAATTCGAGACGTCAGTATTGTGAGTGCTTGCATACATGGTTTTAAAGACTGGAATCGGTCGCCGGACCGGTCCCGTTCGGTTCCGGTCCAGACCGCCGCTACGGACCGGTATTGACCAGTCTGGATTCGGTACAGAAAACAAAAAAAAATAAAAAATTTCACACCAGTGTTGGACCGGTCGCCGAACTGCCGGACCGGCGGTATCGGTAGCCGAATCGGTGGATCGGCGGTACCGGACGCTAGACCGGAGCGACCAGTCGTCGGACTGCCAGAACCGGTCACCGGACTGCAGGAACCGGTCACGGACTGGCGGAACCGGTCACCGGAGAGCCGATCCACAACCCGGCGATACAAAGGCTTGTATCGCTGGTTGGAATCGGACCAGTCCCGGTCCGGACCGGCCGGTACAGACCGATATCGGCCGATCCTTGAAACCATGCTCGCATACTGAGTCTAGATCGTTGTATCTTGGAGATCGATCGTCAGTAGCTATCTGCATTAAGGAATTTTCGAGTGGGGTGAAATCGATTCTTAAGGACAACAAATTTTTCCGTGCCTCGATCAACACTAACTAATGAGTTTCATTTTCTACCGTTAATACAGGTCTGATCATAATAGGTGTGCTCCTGTTACTAAGATTCATCACGTACAGATTTATGTAAGTATCAATTTGAATTTTTTATTTTCTATTTATTATAAATTCTGTTAATTAATCAGTGCATTATTATCTAAGATTTTTCCAAAAAATAAATAATATATATATATATATATATATATATATATATATATCTTCCTTTTGGTCAGTGCCCTGTGATCCATCCATCCATGCAGAAAGCATTCTCCAAATCAACTGGCTCATGAACCTGTTTGCGCAAACACAACGATTCAAAACCCAGAGTATTCTCTACTAAACATGCATTGATCAGCACCGGAAGATAAGAAGCAAATAACTGCTTCGTCATTGAGTTTATCTAGCTTCATTGGGTCAAAGAAGTGATTCTAGTATGGGCCTCACTCAATTTAGTTATATATCTCAACTCAGCCTTCATTAACTAGGTTAATGATCCAATATACTGGTGTTTTAATAAAATCCATTTACAGTTATGATACTTATAGTGCGTCTATGTTAACTCATATCTCGTGTCGTCTCCTAAGTTACTAGAACGTTGAGTGGGTGCGGGAGTGAGAGTGGGAACGGAAGCATGAGAGCGTCAAATTTGAAAATAACTTGTAATCCAAATGTCTATAAAGCGTTTATATGTATATGTTTATATATATATATTTATATAAATTATAAATTATGTATAAAAATATTTCAATTTTCATTTTTATGCTCAATCACGTGTACAACAAAAGAAAATAATATAAAAGTATTTTAATTTAATCTTATTTTCAGTATAAAACAGAACTATTTTTATAAGAACCTCCAACAAATTACAAAAAAATCCTTTTATTTTAACAGTTTTACTCTAGTCTGCATACTAAAACCAGTATAAAAGAAATCGATTTTTATATTTTCATAAACCTCCTCTTAAAAATTACAAGAAAATCCCTTTATATTTACAGTTTTATTCACTCCGCATATATAAAATCAATCAAATTCGCAGATTTGAAACGTTTTCGCACTTAGAACGCAGATTCACATTCAAAACATGGAAATGCCGCCCTTATCCCAAGGATTGTGACATAGATCACATCCTAATGGGTGCGGATCTTCTGTAATTTGAATCACATGAAACCTTCTGTGATCCTCACAGGAATTTAATGTCCCAATCGATATGTAGGACTGGGTTCTGAGCGCGAAAACGGGTGGACAAGGGTAATTAGCCCATAAGGTCGGACCGGTCTAGGCTGGAATTTAATGTCCCAATCGATATGTAGGACTGGGTTCGAGATGATGTTAGATTGGCCTCGTCTCATCCGACTTATGCATTACTTTTAATTTTTAATTACTGTTTTACTATCAATACAAATGTCTTACTTTCATTATATAAGTCATACTATTCAAGTTTGAAGCATTTTAAATATATCAGATTCGGGCCACACCTTTGAGCTCGAAAATCGGACCGAATTTGGGCACACATAAATAATGTTATATTGGCCTGCAAATCCAACCCGAGCATAGTCAAATCGGATCAGTTGGCACCCCTAGTTTGGATCATGGTTTTAAGGATCGGTCCGGATCAGATCAGATTGGCCGATCCAGATCGGGATCGGCTAGGACCAGTTTGATGCGATCTAGTCCGCTTAAATTTTTTTTTTCAATTGGCATTGGATCGGACCGATCCGAACAATCTCGATACGGATCGGCTGATTTGAACCAATCCAAAAAAAAAAAATTCTTTTTTTTTTTGAAGGACAATTCAAAACTTGGATCGGACCAGGATTTGCCGATTCGATACCAAATCGGGATCGACCCGAACTGGTCCGATCCAAGATCTCGAGAATAAAACCTTGGTTTGGATACCAGTTATTAGGAGTGCAACATAGGTAGGCCTGCCAACGGGTCGGATTCCGACCGAATCAGAACTGATCCGAATCCGATCTGATAGTGAAATTTGAAAATCTGAATCTAATCCGAAATTCGACAGATTATGAAATAGATGATCTGAATTTGATCTGATAGTAGAATCCGAATATCTGAATCCGATCCGATAACCTGTATGTGTCTTTTTGATCTTTAGGGTTTTTTTATATATATATATATATATATATATATATATATTGGATCTTATCGGATCGGATCACTATACATCCGAGTTCGATCCGATTATATTTCGGATAGGATCGGATCGTTTTTAATCGGATCTCAGATCAGGAATCCTATATCGAATCCGGACTTATCTGATCGGATTCGGGTCGGATCCGGATCAGGATCATGATCTGATCCATTGACAGGCCTAAATTTAGGTCAGTCAACCGGTAACCAGACCGACCCAAACCTATCTTGGTATGGTTTGTATAGAGTTTCTAAAAGTTTGATTTGGTTTTGGTTTTGGGTTGATGCCCTGGTTATACCGAACCGACCCGATTTAAACCAAATTAGTATATATATGGTCTTTCATATCTGTCCTTCAAGTTTCATCAGTAATTTATCAAGAAGAAAAGCATGGAGTCGACAACCAACATCAAGAGCACTGCAAGGACCTCAAGAAATCTGGCAACTCGACAGAAGACGATACTACTCGTCGTCTTTCTTGCACTTTCAATGATGGTTATCGCCATGGCTTTCAAAAAATCAAATCTATGCCATAAAAGATCTCACATAACGACTCCATCGCCAACCGCATCTGTGCATTCAATGATCAAGAACACCTGCAACAACACTCTCTACCCTTCTCTCTGCTTCACGACCCTCTCCGCCATTTCTGCCTCCAATAACTCCTCTCAGATACTGGAGATTGCTATCAATCGGACCATGAAATCCGTAGTGAGCTCTCGACTGAAGATCACGAGTCTTTTCACGCATCAAGATTTGAATTTACAGGAAAAAAATGCTCTGAAAGATTGCTTGGAGATGCTGGATCAAACCCTTTACGAGCTTCGACAAGCCGTCGATGATCTCCATGGCTCCCCTCCATTAGTAAGAAGATTCCTTCACAAATCATATGGAAACCTCAAGACCTTGTTGAGTGCAGCCATGACGAACGAGAACACATGCATCGATGGGTTCTCTGAAGTCGAAGAAGCTGATCCAGAACGTCAAAAGGGCCTCAAACAGTACCTTCAAAGATTGCTGAATCCCATTTCTCATATGATCAGTAATTGCTTGGCCATGGTCAAATACACGGAGATCATTAACAAGAAACTGCGAAAGATTTCTATCAGTACCAAAGCGTATTCAGATGGATTCCCAGTGTGGATGAGTCCTGGAGATCGGAAACTGATGGAGATGGCACAGGACATAAGGCCGGACGTCGTGGTTGCTCGTGACGGTACCGGAGATTATCGCAGTATCGAAATTGCGTTGAGGAAGGGGGCACCCAACATGAGCATGAAAAGGTTTGTGATCAAGGTTAAGGCAGGGGTTTACAATGAGAATGTGGAGATCACAAGGGAGAAAGTAAACATAATGTTAGTAGGAGATGGGATGAGCTCAACTGTGATCACTGGGTCCAAGAACTTCGCTGATGGCTTCTCTACCTTCACTTCAGCTACCCTGAGTATGTGATCTGTACTACCAAGACCATTTTTTTTAAAGTGGCAGAGGAAAATTTCATTTGGGGTGATGACCATTAAGTGGGGTCGGGCTAATCCGAACCCAACCCGAACCAACCAACTTTGGGTCTGTTTGGGTTGGGTTTTATATCACTTTGTGTTGAAGAAGTCAACCTGAATTAATTCAGTTCGAATTTGAGTTAGGGCTTTCGGTAACCCAGTCCAACCAAAAACCCAAACCCAATTAACTCGGCTAATAACATACATGTAAGTCCAAATATATGGCTCAAGCTGTGATTGTCTTGTCAACCCGAATTAACCTGACCTAAACCAATCCGAATTGTAGTTTGGATTGGGTTCATAGTGTTTAAATTCGGTGTCGGATTGGGGTTCGACCTGGTCCGATATTGAGTTGGATTGATATCGCTCAATCCAATGGTCCATTATTTTATTTTATTTTTATTTTTTAAAAAGAAACTTTGGGGTGTTGGGCAATCTGAAACTGAGTCAAATCATCTGGATCATACGATCTGACTTGGTTTTGCACCACATCAGAGAATTTTTAATAAATTAGGGATCGAGTGGTGACTCACTACAAACTGATCCGAAGTTGGATCGGCTGATCCGGACCGGGATCAGCCGATCCTTTACACCATAGTTGGGTTTTAGGGTTTACAAAATAGAATCGGTTTGGTGATTGGGTTTTATAGTTCGGGTTGGTTGGGTTTCCGTTGTCCATTTGGGGTTGGATTGAGGTCAACCCGACCCGAACCGAGTTGCACCCCTGTCTGTAGCTATATTGATGAATTGATTATTTCCTTGCAGCTGTGGTTGGAGACAGGTTCTTGGCTAGGGACCTAACGATCATCAACTCATCAGGGCCACAGAAACACCAAGCCGTGGCACTGCGGGTGAACTCCAACTCTGCATTCTACCGGTGCAATTTCAGTTCGTATCAGGACACCTTATACGCTCACTCTCTTCGCCAATTCTACCGTGAATGCACCATCGAAGGTACAATAGACTTCATATTCGGAAACGCCGCAGCTGTTTTCCAGAACTGCCGTATCCTAGTAAGGAAACCGAACCCGGGACAGAAGAACATGATCACTGCTCAAGGGAGAGAAGACCCGAATCAGAACACAGGTATCTCGTTACAGAATTGCACGGTAATGGCTGCGCCGGAGCTCAGTGCAGCTGATAGCAGCAGGGGCAGAGTTTCTACTTTCTTGGGTCGGCCATGGAGGAACCATTCGAGGACTATGGTGATGAAAAGCTATCTGGGAGACCTTATACACCCACAAGGATGGTACAAGTGGAATGAGTATAGCACAATAGACACTGTTGAGTACATTGAGTACATGAATGTGGGACCCGGGTCGGATACAAGACGTCGGGTTACTTGGAGCGGGTACACGAGAAATTGCAGTGAAGAGGTAGCAAAGCAGTTTACAGTGGAGGAATTCTTACGTGGAGCTGATGATTGGTTAGAATCCACTGGTTTTCCTCTCTTTTATGGTTCCTAGGAGGGAGGGATGTACAAATGGATCGGGTCACATGTACCGGCCAGGAATGACATGGTTTAATCATAGAGTTTGGCTCGGCCCAACATAACAAAGTATGATAATAATCGTATCTCATATCGGCCCAGGGGTGCGAAAATATGAGGGTTTGATCCACTCGTCAGAAACTACATGTCTATATGACTTTTAAGAATGTGTATCAGTGAACTTGACTATATGATGAACATTCCATCAATTAACAATGGGGAGATTCAATCATGAAATTTATAAGTTCTTTGATGGTGGCAATATTGCATGTTACTTGGTTCAAAATCTTAAATGGGTTTTGAGATTTACAACATTGATCTATTATTTCTTACCATCAAATTTAGATGATTTTAAGGCATCAAAATTCACAGGTGTACGCATATGCACACTATGTGTCCCGATATTATCAAACCTTCTAAGAATTTGAATTCGTACATGTATATGGACACAAAGCTCTAAGTCGATTGAATATGGATTGAGTGTATGTGGTTCTAGTAATTGTTAGGGTCTTGGGGTTCCAACCCAAAAGGTTAACCTATTAGGTGGAGCAACCCAAGCCCATATAAACACAAGACCATCCCCATTTTTAGCCGATGTGGGACTTTGGTCACACACCCAACAATCTTCCCCTCGAACAAAAGACCACCATCATCCTCATGGTTCGGGCCTCCTCTCCAGCGATCTCATCTATCCGTCCATCTTCCTCACAGTAGGAAGGATCACACGCTTCATCGAGGTCACTCTTCTCCACCGCGTTGGGAGACACGCCTTACGTGAAGCACTAGAGAACCGCCTGCCTCGAGAGCTCAACATCACGGATCCATTGCAAGCTAAACTGAAGCCCACCACCTTTTCTAGTTCGATTGCATCGGGGACAAACAACCTTTTCTGGTTCAATTGCATCCGGGATTCATCCACATGGCTAAGTCTGGGGCATGGCTCTGATACCACTTGTTAGGGTCTTGGGGTTCCAACCCAAAAGGTTAACCTATTAGGTGGAGTAACCCAAGCCCATATAAACCCAAGACCATCCCCATTTTTAGCCGATGTGGGACTTTGGTCGCACACCCAACAGTAATCACATATTTCGACGTAAGACGTTATCCGATTCGATAGAGATCTTCTATTACAGATTCGGATTCATGTGTATTGAGCTACGTGATCTGGACCGGTTATGAACTTCAGAGGCAAGAGAGAAATTGGTAGAAATGTGTCAATTGATGGGTCTCAATGATATTCATCCGGGGAAGCTGTGAAGGATGTTATAGAGGATCTTGGGCTTAATAGGTCGAAGGATCAGAGATTAGGTTTTCGTCCTCCGAAGATGTCCATTGCGAAGAAGATGTTGCAGAACTTATTTGGCAATTCTTATCATTAATTTTCGCCCTTTGAGAATGCTAATTATTATATCATTCACATTAAGATCGCTGATCGTTGATAATATGTGTCTTATATAGAAATGATCAAATTATTGTCTTAGCAATTTTACTTATATCATAGTTATATTAGTTGAGTAGAGGTATAAGTGGATTATTTGAACTGATGATCCCTTTGAGACAATGCTTAAAAAATGCGATTGAACGAAGGTCTCACAAGTTTGCGTCAAATTGGCTTACACTGATTTCTAGATGCTCCTGACTTTACACTTCTGCCCATGGAGCTTGTATAGACTTGGTTGAGTTATAAAAGTATTCGGGGAAATTGATGGGGCAGTACTTTGTGATATACGAGTTCTTTAGAAGTAGTCGAGTACATGTCCTTTTGATCATTATTGCTTATGGCTTAACCTATTTGTCGCTTTGGCGTTGCATGAGCTTCATCTTCTTTTTATTGCATCTGTGTATCAGTGAAGGTTCAAATGGGTCAGCTTATGCATCGCAACTTCGAGGTGCCGTCCATTCAATCAACTGTTAGATTATTCATATTCTTTCTATACATGCCCTGAAATTCTAGCTGTCTAAGTTTCTATTATCTTTCCATTAGTTATCTATTGCTGTAGTTGGATGTTTAATTGATTGTGTGTAGTTTCTGTGTGCAGCAAATTCTTCTAGTAATCCAATGCGAGAGAAAGCTGCAACTTGGTCCCTACAACCCCAATCTGCCTCGTTAGCTAAAGTTGGTCAAGAAAATAAGGAGCCAAATCATACTCGTATTAAAGTTGAGGGAACTCCTGAGATAATTGCCTCTCAATCGGCAAGAGATCAGACGTCTAAGCCTTGTGATATTCAAACGTCATCTGAAAATCTACCAGGCATACATCAGCCTTTGCAGGGCATGAGCTTTGTACAAATTCCTTCACTTCACACTAATCACAATGACATCGCTAGGAATGTTCAGATGTTTTTGCAACCTAAGCTTCCTGAGCACACTAACTAGCACTGCCCGAAGTGGCTGATGTCAAGCTATGGGAAGCCTTTGCCCCCTATATATGGTCGTGTTATGAGAAACACTAGTGCATCAAATGGCTTGCGAGATGACGAAGATGTTACACAGGAAAGTTCTGCAGGAATTTCAGGTATTAGGAATGGGTTGAGGGATTGCACTAGGACTTCATCAGATGGCTGCCACGGGTTGGCGATATACTTGAAGTTGTGGATGAGAAAACATTTTACCAGCGGATTAAAAATGAATGATGGGGCTTATTGTGGAACAGCATATCTGCTTGCTCGAATGATGAAAACTAAAATTAACATACTTAAAACCTTAATATGGGTATCAAACATCCCTCATTCAAGTGAGAAGATCATTCCACCCCAAAATAAAGATGTTGAACCACTTCTCAGTTTCATTCTTATGAATATAAAAAAACTAATTTTGTGCTGTTAAAAGGGTTTTCCTAAAGCATGGGGAGCTATTTGGAGCTACAGAAAATAGCCCAATTCTTATCATACCCGCGATGAAGAGATTCTTGTTGAGCCCTATGAATTTTCAGGGTCCTTGCAACTCCTCTAGCATTCATGTTCAGGAGAAAAAGAATAAACATTAACAGATCACTGTTCATTTATCTTTTGTTTTGACTAATGCAATAACAATCTTTCTAAATAGGATTGTTCTACAACAAGCCTTATCTATTATTGTAATGACACTCCATCTATAATTCAGTAAAAAATTTATTACGATTTGATCCAAAGTTCGAGCTAAAATCCAAATTTGTTGCTTATGACAGGTGTTAGGGAATATAGTTGTGCACGACAATGTAGCAGCATGGAGTGGCTTTCATAAATGTAGCTGGATTTCCTTCTCTGATATAAATCAGTTATTCATCGACGGTTCAGGAAAAATAGATGGCAAGGGTTCTGTCTGGTGGAGCCAACCTTGCATCACTGTAAATATTTTGATCATTTACATGAATTTTGTTCATGTTTTCTATATTAATTATTCACTTTTTATTTTCTTCTTTTATAACTTTATTCATTCACCACTGGATCTAACTGAACATTAGGACAACAAAAGTGAGACTTCTTTTTTAAATATATGTACACATTACATGAATTATATTACATTCACACACAATTATATATATATATATATATATATATACACACACATATACACACACACAAACACACACTAGTTTCTATTTTCATGTTGATCTTCTTTGTTCTCTTACGTTTTTTCAGGTCTATTTTTGTTTTCTTGTATGTGTGTGTATACATGTTTTTATTTTCGCGTGTTTGTTATTCGTGTTTTACTACTTCTTTAGATCTTAATGCAATGTCCATTGGAAAGAATGCAATATATCAATTAGCTTATGAAGTTGTGATAATCCAAGCTTGTTGATAAGCCATCTAATGGAAAGAGTACAATATATCAATTCGGTTATGAACATGTGAAAAAATTATATGTAGGTATACATTTTCTGTAAGTTAAACACGTTGTCCTGTTACATATACATTCCATATACCTTAAATATAACATTAAATCTCTACAAACTTTCCTATATAATGAATTAACCTTTCATTTATAAAATTAAAAATATATTCTTCAAGATTGTTGTTCCCCCTTTCTTTTAAAAATAAAATAAATAAAGGTAGCATTAGCAATAAGTCTTGCGAGCATTCTGACGAGGGGGGTGCAGTTGCCCGGCGATAAAAGCAAGAACACATCGGATGACAATTCCCTCACTTGGGTGGAGGGGGGCGATTGTTGGGTTCCACCCATGTGTGGTAGGAATCTTGCTTAATGAGAATCAAGTTTGATGTGTTTGTTGCAGATTGTTGGAGACAAATTTTTTGAGAAAGACAGAGTTTTTTTGGGAAGACAAAGAGGCGGATGAATCTTGACTGTTTTTTCATCTTCTTCCTTCCCTCTTCTTCTATATATACTGTTGTGCCCTATACAATTTGAGATAAGAAGAAAAAACCAAGGAAAACACGGAATCCTTTAAAGGTGAGAGAGATGTGAGGATCTTCTCTATGGTAGGGGTGTATCCATGTAACCACCTTGAAGTGAGAAAGTGTGTGAGGTTCTTCTCTAGGGTACGGGTGTGTTCATAGTGAACTCTTGTATTTGAGAGAGTGTGTAAGACTTTTCTCTGAAAAGAGAAGTATTCGGGTCTTGGGGCTTGAAGGAAAGATTTCTGTTGAGTTGTAAGAATTTGCTCATAGCGAAATCTTTGGTTGTCGAATGACAACAGTCGTGGACGTAGGTCAATTTTGGCTGAACCACGTTAACTCTTGTGTGTATGTGATTGGTTTGGTGTGTGTTCTTCCCGGATTTTTTTCATCCAAACTTGTTTTGCATATTAAGGATCTGCAAAGGAAATTTGTCACGACCCGACCCGAAAATTTAAAATTTTTCGGATCCAAATGCGACCTTTGCCCCATATCACTATAGAGGTGGATATACATGGTAAAACATAAGCGGAAGTTCAATAATTGTTCTAGTAAGATATAAGTAATTTTTATTACAATGTCTGAATCTAAACAAATTCTAAACAAAGGAAAAGTCTAACATTTGACTAAGCTAATATATTATCAGAGTACTACCCAACCGATCTCTCGTCGTCCAAGCTCCACGAACTGAGGCGTCCAGCTAGGCCACAACTCCTCTGCAGCCGCTATGACTAATGGACCTGAAATGTTGGTTGCTAAAAAGCATGAGCTCCACTGAGCCATTAAGT
>JAUPMG010000010.1:404177-441727 GCA_031762675.1 Pachysandra terminalis
AGATCAAATCTTAATTGAGAATAATCCTTTTTTGAATTTCTCCATGATTCTAGCAACAAAATCGTTAGAGAATATAACAAATGTTCAATCAAAGCTTTAGATAATCATATTTTGAATCTCTCAATGATTCTAGCAACAAAATCTTTAGAGAATATAACAGCTATTCAATCAAAGGCATATCAACGAAAATTCTCCAAAATAGAAAGAGAATTTCACAATTCTCCAATCAATCAATAAATAGAAAAAAAATATCTTTATGATTTACTCAACACTACTTGCAACCGACTCTATACAAGGCTCATGAGAATATTCCCTTTGTTTTTGCCAAAAATGCCAAAATGGACACGTGTACACAAGTACTTTGTAACACCACCCTTGTGGGTGTATAAGGTCTCCCAGATACCTTTTCATCACCATAGTCCTTGAATGGTTCCTCCATGGCCGACCGCTGCTATCGGCTGCAATGAACTCCGGCGCAGCCATCACAGTGCAATTCTGTAACGAGATGCCGGTGTTCTGAATCGGGTCTTCTCTCCCTTGAGCAGTGATCATGTTCTTCTGTCCCGGGTTCGGTTTCCGTACTAGGATACGGCAGTTCTGGAAAACAGCTGCGGCGTTTCCGAATATGAAGTCTATTGTACCTTCGATGGTGCATTCACGGTACAATTGGCGAAGTGAGTGAGCGTATAAGGTGTCTTGATACGAACTGAAGTTGCACCGGTAGAGTGCAGAGTTGGAGTTCACCCGCAGTGCCACGGTTTGGTGTTTCTGTGGACTGATGAGTAGATGATCGTTAGGTCCCTAGCCAAGAACCTGTCTGCAACCACAGCTGCAAGGAAAGAATCAAATCATCAATATAATTACAGATTGGGTCTTTGAAGGTCAACCCAATCCGATTTGTAACCCAAACACCAAACCGATTCTATTTTGTAAAAACCCTAAACCCAGCCCTCGGGACGAGTCATGATCCAGAACCGATCTCAAACTTCTTAAAAATTCTGACTTGGTCCGAAACGGAGTCAAATCATCCGATCCATACAATTTGACTCAATTTCAGACGATTCAGGTCGGACGATCCAATATGAATCGTCCAGCACCCCTTAAAAAGTTTCTTTAAAAGGAAAAAAAAATTGGGTCGTATTTTTGATTGGCCAATTCCAAGTTGGATCGCCGATCCAATTCCGTATCCAACCGGGATGAACCCTGATCCGATACCAAGTTTAAACGCTATGAACCCAACCCAAACTGCAATTTAGAGTGGTTTGAGTCAGATTAATTCGGATTGATAAGACAATCACCACTTGAGTCATATATTTGGACTTAAACCAATTCGAACAATGTGTAAATATTTAAATTCTAAAATTTAGAGGGATTTTTATAAATCCCTCAATTCTAAAATTTATATACTTCTAATACATATTATATACTATATAAATTATATGTATATTATATTCGAGTTAATTCAATTTGGGTTTCGGGTCGGGTTGAATTACCCAAAGTCCTAATCCAAAACCGAACCAAACTAATTCGAGCTGGTTCTTTTTCAACCCAAAGTCATATAAAAGCCAACCGAAACCAACCCAAAGTTGGTTGGATAGGGTTGGGTTCGGATTAGTCCGACCCACTTAATTGGTCATCACCCCAAAATTTTCCTCTGCAACTTTAAAAAAAAATGGTTTTAGTAGTACAGATCACATACTCAAGGTAGTTGAAGTGAAGGTAGAGAAGCCATCAGCGAAGTTCTTGGACCCAGTGATCACAGTTGAGCTCATCCCATCTCCAACTAACATTATGTTTACCGTCGCGAGCAACCACGACGTCTGGCCTTATGTTCGGTGCCATCTCCATCAGTTTCCGATCTCCAGAACTCATCCAAACGGGGAATCTATTGTTGGGTTTGTGGACTGAGCTGGTTTGAAAGCTGGGCGAACCGTTGGTTGAGCTGCGTTGTTAGCTCGCAGGGGGGACGGGGGCAGCGCCCCTACGGCGGGTCAAGCTGCAGGGGTTCAGGGGCAGAGCCCTCGACCCGAGTCCATTTCTATACCCGGCCCGTCAAGACCTTTTGTAAATATGCAGTTTCCAGTTTTAGATTTAGGTTTTCATAAGGTTTCTCGCTTACTGTAAAACTTCAAGATTTTAGTGGATTTGTGGTGCGCTCCGTGGACATAGGCAAGATCGCCGAACCATGTAATTTATGTGTTATTCTTCTTTGCTTTATTTTGTCTTTCATATTTGTTTGTTTTACTTATTTTTCTTTTGATTCATTGAATCCCAAGATTTGGAACTCTTGGTGAGTTTAGATTGATCTACATAAGTATAGATTGATCCATTCCTAGCATCAGTCTGAATATGCTTTGGTACTGATCGAAATCTTTTCCTGTTTCTTGTTAGTGATCTCCATGTATTTCACCATCGCCAAGCAATTACTGATCATATGAGAAATTGGATTCAACAATCTTTGAAGATATTGTTTGAGAGCCTTTTGACGTTCTGGATCAGCTTCTTCGACTTCAGAGAACCCAATGCATGTGTTTTCGTTCGTCATGGCTGCACTCAACAAGGTCTTGAGGTTTCCATATGATTTGTGAAGGAATCTTCTTATTAATGGAGTAAAACCATGGAGATCGTCGATGGCTTGTCGAAGCTCGTAAAGGGTTTGATCCAGCATCTCCAAGCAATTTTTTAGAGCATTCTTTTCCTGTAAATTCAAATCTTGATGTGTGAAAAGACTCGTGATCTTCAGTTGGGAGCTCACTACGGATTTCATGGGCCGATGGATAGCAATCTCCAGTATCTGAGAAGAGTTGTTGGAGGCAGAAATGGAGGAGAGGGTTGTGAAGCAGTGAGAAGGGTAGCAGTGTTGTTGCAGGTGTTCTTGATCATTGAATGCACAGATGGGGCTGGCGATGGAGTCGTTATGTGAGATCTTTTATGGCATAGATTTGATTTTAGGAAAGCCATGGCTATAATAACCAGTATTGAAAGTGCAAGAAAGACGACGAGTAGTATCGTCTTTTGTTGTTTTGCCAGATTTCTTGAGGTCTCAGCAGAATATGATGTTGGTTGTCGACTCTATGCTTTTTTGATTGATAAACTAATGAAACAAACACACACACACACACACACACACACACACACACACACATATATATATATATATATTAATTTGGTTAAATCGGTTCGGTTTAACCAAAGCTTCAACCCAAAACAAAAACCGAACCAAACTTTTAGAAAATACAAACCAAACCAAAATAGGTTTGGATCGGTCTGGGTTCAGGTTGACTAACCAAAGTTGCACTCTTAATAATAACTGGTATCTAAACTAGGGGTGCCAACGGATCGGGCTTACCAGACTCGGGTTGGATTTGCACCCCAATATAACATTATTTATGTGTGCCCAAATTTGGTCCGATTAAAGGTGTGGGCGACTCGATACATTTAAAATGCATCAAATCTGATTCCGGTTAGCCTGACCTAAAAATCAAATAAAAAATTTAAAACTATAAATTTCAAGGATATTAGTTCAATAGAATAATATGAATATATAATGAAAGTAAGACATTTGCATTTATAATATAATATTTTTATATATGCAATACTTAAAAACAGTAATTAAACATAATGTATAAATCGGATCGGATTGGGCCAATCTAACATCATCTCGAACCCAATCCTACATATCAATCGGAACCTTAGTTACCATAGCAGAGAGCAAAAGCAAGAGCGAGAGCGTGAGAGTGTCAATTTTAAAAATAACTTATAGTTCAGAGTATCTTCAGAGCGCATATATATATATATATATATATACTTATTTTTATTTTATAAATTATATATTTATACATTAAATAATTTATATTTAATTATTTTATAAAATTATATAAAGAATTGTCTAAATTATGAGTATTAGTTACTATCTATAAATTATTTATTAATAAATTTGAATTATAAATTATTTAATCTATTTATTACACTTTCTTTATATATGATTTTCTAATGTACTTATAATAATAGTTTAATTAGTTTAATATTATTAAAAAATAATGAAAACATTATAAATAAGCCTTATTTTACAAGCGCATCTTCTTTTCACTCCTCTATAAAATAATTATCTACTTATCCTTCTTATTTTAAAATTTATTTTTCAATCCAGTCCTATGGAGTGCCAACTAGGACAGTATATCAAAATATTCCAGATTTACCATTTGCAAAAAATTAAAGCAACATTTTAAAAATAAAAAAAAATTTAAACTTTTAAAAGTATCTATGTACCGTTATTGAAACCAACATAGGCCCTTTCTCTCCTTTGTCTCTCTTCCATCGTCTCTCCCCTCATTCTCTATCTTTTCAATCAATTCTTTCTCTCTCCCTGTTCACAGTTTCAATTGTTGAAGAGACGTGACAATATGCCGTACAGCATGTTGTGAGTGCCTCAACTAAATCAAATATAGGTAAACCCATAATCCAACCTAACTAAACTAGAAGACGGGGAGAGCGGATTAGGTGCGGGTGGTCTGCTCGTGCGAGTGAATGCTGGCGGCATTCTATTGGCTCACATCAACAAATTTTGTGTGAAAAAAAAACATTAAATGTTTTTTTATTTTTTTATTCAAATGTGCTGTGGCCAATAAAATACCGCCCGCACTCACCCATACGGGCAGATCACCCGCACATGATCCACCACTGAAGACGGATGGGTGAGAGTTAGAGAAGAGATTAAGAAGAGGGGGTTGAGAGACGGAGACGAGACTGAGGAGATGGAAGAGTTTGAGAAGATAGGTGAGTGAGAGACATGGGGAGAAAGAGAGAGAGAAACAGACGTGTAAAAGAGAAAGAAGAAAACAGGTAAGAGAGAGATGGAGAGGAGAGACAGTTAAGGATGTCGGTGGGTAAATTTAGAAGTTTTAAATTTTTTATTTTTAGAGTGTTGCTTTAATAATTTGCAAAAGATAAATCTGAAATATTCTGATATATTGTCTAGTTGATACTTGATAAGACTGAATTGAGAAATAAATTTTAAGATAAAAAGGATATGTAAGTAGCTATTTTATAGAGAGAGGAGTGAAAAGAATATAAGTCTATATAAAGTAAGACTTATTTATAATTTTTTCAAAAATATATAAATTTATTGTAATGAGAAAATTAGTTTTAAATAAGAGGGGACGTTGAAGAGTTGCGTTACGTGTAATGTTCACAAAAAAAAAAAAAAAAGATTGCATGTAATGTGAGGAAAAGTGATAATGTATGAGAGAAACCACCGATGTGTGGCTCAGTTGGTAGCAAGCTGGGTTCTAGTGGCCATCTCCAGAGGTAAGTCTGGAGTTCGAATCCTACTAGAAGCACTCGTGGCCAGGAGTTTACGGGAGCAAATCTGCTGTGGGGTGATTTGCTGTGGGGTAGGCACACCTCGAAATGTAAAATTATCAAAGTCTGGAGTTCGAATCCTACTAGAAACACTCGTGGCCAAGAGTTTACGGGAGCGGATCTGTTGTGGGGTGATTTGCTGTGGGGTAGACACACCCCGAAATGTAAAATTATCATGTTGCCACTCATAGTGGAACCCACAAAGACAACATGGTAATTTCACATGTGGGGGTTGTATCTACCCCACAACAAATCACCTCACAGCATATCCGTTCCCGGGGTTTGCCTTTAATTCTCACGCCCGAACGTGGATTAGTAGGTCTCTCAACGAGTTGGATTCGGACCGGATCGCAATTGATCCGATAGCAAAATCCGAAAATCCGAATCCAATATGAAATCCAACGGATTATGAAATAAGTGATCCGAATTCGATCCGATAGTGAAATCGAAATATCCGATCCGATATATATATAAATTATAATCAGATCGAATTGGATCATTATCGGATCGGATCAATACATATCCGATATCGATTCGATTATTAATCGGATCAGATTAGTAAAATTCTCTATCGAATCCGGCTTTATTGGATCGGATACTAATCATGATCCGGTCCGTTGACAGGCCTATGGATTAGTCCCACACCTAGGCGGGTGTGGGGACACTTCGTGGTTTAAGACCAAAAATAAAAAATAAAAAGATAATGTATGAAAGAGAGAAAGGTATAATGATGTGAAGAAGAGAGATGATATATGAGAGAAAAAAAGGTCCACGATATGTGATTGCATTAAATGAAAAGTATTTTTACCCAAAGTAAAAAATTAAATGAAAAATATTTGAAGAAATGACAAGCATGCGTGTTCCGTTTCTGAAATTCGCGCTCTGGTTATTTATTTATTTTAAATTAGTGCTCTGCTTTTATATAATGTGCGAATTTCAAACGGGTTTTTGCTGAACATCTCATCACTCTCACGAATTAGGTAACTAAGATCGGGACATTAAATTTCAGCCTAGACCGGTGCGACCTTATGGGCTAATTACCCTTGTCCAAATCCGTCGAAATATAGGGCTGGACTTGGCGGGCCCGGCAGATCACTTGGCCCATTCCAAACCCCAATTCAAACGTGGGCTTTGCGTAACACCAAACTCGAACCCACGAATTCGATCTCCTCTCCGAAATGTTCAATCAACCGGCCGAACTATCACCCAGCTTTAACTGAATCCACATGCAGTAGGAAATGGATGAGGATCTTATGTGATCTGGATTATAGAAAATCTCTTGTGAACCTCACTAAAGGTCACCCTTCTTAATGGAGCCCATTTGTGGACACGTGTCAATCTCTTGTAAAGTTTATAAGAGGTTTCATGTGATCCAGATCACAGAAGATTCACACCCGTCGAAAGTCGAGATGCGAGACGAGATAAATGAGTCAACATATAAACGCACTACAAGTCTTATAGTTGTGAATGGATTGATTTTATTAAAACACCAGTATATTGAGAGCACCTGCTGGAAAATTTGATGATCTAACTAATAAAGAATCTTGGATTATATGTGTAATGAGGGTGTTCCTTCTTTCTTGGCTTGGTTCCTTTCAATGATAGATTCTCTGTAGAAATGAAGTTTTACAGTTCCTTTTCTTCTTCTTTTACAAATGGGTTGGGTTGGGTTGGGTGGGCTTGGGCCTTTTTCATAAGTGGGCTTGAACAAAGCCCTTCAAGGAAATTAGAGTGGTTTCTTTCAATGTAACTTCGTAATCAGATCCTTACCAATTTTGGTCAATGAATCATATTTCACATATAATTACAAAATCTGCTTCATTTTTCAATTTGGAACTTCCCTTCCAAAATTTACAATTGCATCACTGGCTTGGCGATGGAAAATCATAACTATAAACAAATCAAGCATGGAATCAGAACGCCAACCAAGTTTTCATTTGAACTTTAGGGCCTGTTTGACGTACGCCAACCAAGTTTTCATTTGAACTTTAGGGCCTGTTTGACGTGGCTTCCTTCAAATAGAAGGGCTTCAACGTAAAGGCCTTTGTTCAAAAAAGCTTTGAATCAAAGCCATTGGTTAAAAATTACGTAAGAAAATTATATAAAAAGATGCGCTTGTGCATAATTTTAGACTTATGAATATTTATCTTTTCAAAGAATGTGCAATAAAAATGAAAGGGTAAATTTATCATTTTAAAACTTTTATTTAAATTTAGAACATCGCCAATTGCTTCCCGCAAACACAATTTTTAAAAAGCAGCCTATACTTGCTTCACCAAAATAGACTTCTTGAAGAAGCACTTCCATCCAAAGCAACTTTCAGAAGTGTCACCAAACACCCAAACATTGGATAGGGAAGTCCTTTAAGATCTAGGAAGGGGCTTCTTGGCCCTTTGGAAGCTACCCCAAACGGAGCCTAATTAGTTTTCCTCTTCCCCTTTTTCCTTCCATTTGAAATGATCTTTTCAAACTTTTTTTCCTCATTTTTGCCTTTATCCTTTTGTGGTATATAAGCTCTGATCAACCACAGTATCATAACTGTAGGTCACCAAAACCATCACCCAGCATTCCCCTTGAAACCACAGTTCATGATCAGGCCTAAGATCAATGAATTCACTGTATTACCCCTTTACTCCCGAATTGTTCTCGATATTTTCTTCTTCGGAACAGGCTGTCGCGGATATAGGACTATGGCTAATAGTAAAGAGAAGGCAAGACCAACTGACCCGCTAAACGGTTGGAACGGGTGAGTCCCAATTAACCAGAGCGGGGTATTGGACCGATATCTCAAGAAGCCACCCGTTTGTAAGATGAAACTGGAAGCCATTATCCCTGTATGAAACCCAATGGGAATACAGAGACTGCCATTGCTTCTTTGTCGAAGTCCAGCCAGAGCCAAAGATAAAAGCCATAGCCCCGGTATGGCACGCAGAGACCTGCAAATCGCATCAAGAGAAAGGGTTAGAAATTCTTTGTTTTCATACATTCAGGACAGTTGAAAGTCGTTAGATAGCAAATCAATGGAAATAAGAAACAAACAAATACGTTTCAGCTCGAAATCAGTTTAACTGAAAATCCATGCAATAAGAAATGATTAAAATTAAATACAGTTACACGGTACAGTGAAATGGAACGGTTAAACCGGCTGATGGGAAAATGAGTTGAAATCGGCTGAATAATTTCACTCAGTAAAGGATCCTGAACACGGAAAGAATAGGATAAAAGCATAGGCCATGTACTGCAACTCATCTACGATGTTGCATGTTCAACTCCAACTTACCCAATAGCAAAGGAAAATATCTATCAGCTGCTAACTTCAGGAGGAATATATTACTGCCATAAGATATAGAGTGCATGAACAGATATAATTTAGTAATTGGCATCGAAGTATTTCAACTTCAAGATTGCTTGGCTTTTGATTCTAGAGACGATTTGCACGATCAACACAAAAATTATTACTACTTTTCAGTTACAAATGATTCACACAATGAGTAAAGAATCAGTATCTATCCCCCAATTGTCGCATTTACGAGAGGTACTTCATTGCGTTTCCGAATAAGGTGTTCTTCCACCTGGTTCTTATTTCTATCCATGCATCAAAATTTTCATATCATGAATTTCCTTCAGCATAATTTAGTAAGCTAAGGAAGATATTAAAGTAGAAGTGGTAAATCTTATTGAAAATACTCAAGTATATTAGGATAACTATGATCTCTGAAGAATTACATATAGATTCCAATAATTCATATGAAGATGTGTTAAAAGTCTTTCACAGAAAACAGCTAGATGCACAAGAGCACAAGTAACAGAAGAAACTGAGTCCACTGAGAAGGTGGAAGAACATACCTCTGAAATACAGAAAAAGCAAGTCCTGAAATGATAATTCCCTGATGATATCCAAGATCCGTGGCAATTTCTTCAGGCAACCATGACCTGAAAAGCAGTTCTTCAACAATTGCAGTACCAATTGCCATCATAATTCCTCGACCAGTCAGTATTAGCATTCCACCATGCACTTTAAGCCATGCCATAGCATCTAAATAAGACGAAGGAAGACCTGTAGGCCAGGAGAGGCATGCATAACCAAGTAATGCATGTATAGAATGTATTGATGAGACAAACATGATTCCTCCAATCAAACCCTTGAGGACATCACGAAGCTGCAAACAAAGTACCCAACATTAGCTCAATACTGCTGAGTAAACCAAAACTCTAAAAAGAAAATGATTCATTGCAATATAAATTTTCAATTTCCCAGGAATTTTAGAGCAATGGAGAAATAAACAGTCAAATGTACAATTATTAGCCAAGACTGAGAACACCTTAAATAATAACAGTATTTAAAATAATGGGGATAGGAGCAGTAAGGCAATAGATCCCTCCATGGGTTACAAAGAACAAGATAATTATTTCAAACATGTTCTTAGTTTATGCATATAATACTAGTGAGGTTATATTTACTAGCACTAGGCATATGTTTGCACATGAACAATGTCGGGGTGATGATCAAATTTTCATGTTGACAATATCACTTATACTTGTAATCAATTAGAAAAACTCTCTAGTGGTGGCAGTTGCAAATATAATGTAAGTTGTACACGACTCTTTGAAAAATATAGAAATAGAAACAGCCATAAAAGAAAGAATGTATTTATACAGATCCGCCCTCCCCTGTTTTCTTCATTAGCACAAATATAACTGACAGTAATATGTTTAGGGACATGCGAATAGTTTTAGGTCGTCTTTAAACAAATGGAGTTTCTTAAAAGATTATATTGATAAGTAACATTGACTTAAATTTTCTAGCACACGCTCACAATTTCAGTCATGGGTTGATATCTCATTTCGTGTGTTCCCTCTATATATATAGCATAGCCAACAGTTTTAAACCCCCACCCCTGCATTACAAGGTGCTTGGTGTCCCCAGAGACACCTCCGAATGAGAAGATCAATTGATGGAGATTAGGCGGATTTCCTATCCCCAACCCCACGTAGGTAGCAGCACTAGTTGCAGCAGTTGAATCCGTTGCTTCTCACACCCCTTCCCCTTGAATGCTTGTTTGAGCTACCCTCGTATGTGTATCTCTCTTGTGTTGGAGAAGGATGATTATTTCTTGTAAATTTGACAGAAAACAATCTGCTTATAACAATAATGGGATTTGGATGGATAAAAGAAATTTTGAATTCACCAGTAAACCTTTGGTAATGATGTCAATTCCAGTCCATATTGCTCAAGTGCGTTGTCATATCCTCGGATTCTTTTGCCCCATAACATCAGAAGTATCATAACAGCAGTGTATAGGCCAATAATGCTAGCAAACTCAGCAAATCCAGAGGAAGTATGTGCTGCCCAGCCACGTACAAGTGCTGGAAATAATGGAACAACCACGGGTGACCATAAAACGAGCATCATGCAGACAAAACCAAGTATCCTATGGAGAGAAGGAAGGGTTCGAAAAGAATTAGCAAATGCAGATATTCAAGGTTTACAAGAACATGATTAAATAACATAAAATTGGAAAAGATATAAAAGAAAAATTAGAGCTGCCATGATACACTGAACATGCAGAAAATACTTAAGTTCCCACACTGCAAAAAGGTATGTTGTGTTTACAGATAACTATGATCTAGACATCTTACACGGGTAGCACTTAAAATAAACAAACACAGCAATACTTCTGAAGTTCTAATAATCTGACGAGTGTACAGATTATAAGACCAATGCTTGAACTTGTTCTCCTCTGATGAAGCATCATGAGATCAATGAACACTTGTCACAAGGAGAAACACTTGACATTCAAACCTAGAGTTGGAGAGTATTACAAACAGGACAAATTGTAGAGATGCATTTATAGAGAGAAGAATGAAGTTAAGAAATAAATGTAGAAAATTGAGTACATAGCCGACATATTCCCATTGCCCCAAAAAAATGAGTTACACTACCTAGGAAATTAAATCTGAAAATCTAACATTGGACACTGTTTACTCCATGTCTGGATGTGAATTTCGTGATGACCAACACGTAATCTCATGACTCATAAAAAAGAAACAAACAGATTACTTTTAGGACCAAAGCAAGATCGTCTAAAGAACCTTAAATTTCATGACTATGTTGCAAAACCAATTAGCAACACCAACCTATAGTGAAGGGATAAATAGTCTGCACTAAACATAGCTTTATCTGAAACCCATGATACACAAGAGGCCAGAGATCTCTTTGAGATAGAGAGCCAGGAGAGATTTTCTGACAAGGCATTGCATGCTCCATCTCCAACATGCAGGGAAAAAGGAGGAGAAGAAGAATGAGATCTATGTCTGCAAAAATAAAAATAATTACCAAATAAATGAAGGAAACCAGTCCTCAATATAAAGGACTGGTATACCTAGTTGGGGATAACTTCAGCTGGGTCCATCTAAATTTCAATTGAAGACAAAATATTGGATAAAGTTAGCAAGATAACTTTTCAACACAATGTTATTATGTGGAGACTGATGCTCCTGAGCTATCAGGGAAGTACTGATGATCAAGCCCCGACTCTACCGGTCGAGAGACCCGGAGGACCCAAGGATAAAATTGTAATTTCACATGGTGGTTTGTTAGCCCTAATCACAGTAGCATTTATTATTCTTTTCTGTGACTGGCCTTGTTTCTGTGTGAATCCGTGGACGTAGGCAATCTTGACGAACCACATAAATTGCTGTTTCCTGTGTGTGTATGATTTGCTTCTTATTTTATTTTGCTGCATCTTTTCTTAACACGCGAATTATAAATCTCTCCATTTCTCATGCAGTTTTGCTTCAAGTATACAATGTCTGGCCTTCAGCAGTCTTATTTTCAGCACTCTCTGTGCTTCTACTATTGTTCCATTGGACTTCTTTCTTACAATGGGTTTGGGGGTTTTCATACTTGTAATTTTTTGAACTTTTTTTGCTTTTTTTACAGTTTAAACATGTCTAACTATTTAATTTTTTTTTTTAAAACTTTCAAGCCTTCTGTATAAAGATTGTCTACATGGGGCATGACCCACCATTTCATGAACAAATGCTATCAAAAGAATATTAAATTTTAGTTCCTCCCAAACTTCCTATATACAATTTAGTTTGTTTAGAATGTGAATCCCTTTAGCCTAAGCCCAAGTTGCAAATATCTGATATTAGTTGTAGAACACTCCAGAAGTGTGAGGCACTCTCATTTCCAGTTGCCTTGGCACAAAACGTCTAGAAATTCTCAGTGCCTAGCATATCCAGAGATGCTTCAAAACCCTTCCTGCAGAATTGGCACCCAGCATGTTTGGCTGCACAGTATCTAACAATCAGTAAATCAATCACCAATGTCATTTCCTGACTAGCTGGCCGGCAGCACGAATCCTGTTGGGCAGCCTGTTAAAATCCATGCCATCAGTCCTATTTTCGAGGGATTCAACTTTCTTTGCATCCCTGTGGATTTCTTTGTATGAGAGGCTTTGTCTTTGTTTGCAGCAGGAGTGGTTTTTATGTTTTCTTTTTTAAGCTGTATATAGTTCTTGTTTTCTTTTCTCAATCTAGTTTAACGGCCTGTACCTTGTAGTCAGCCAGCCATTTTTGGTGTACATTCTGCTTTCCTTCTAACAAGTCTTCTATATTCATCGAAAAAGAAAAAAAAAAAAAAAACTTCATCCACATCCTCCTAATCATACCCCCTCCCCCCCCCACCACCATTTTAGGACCTTCCACTTGTCCAACACAAATTTAGTGGAAAAGGGAATCCCTAATGCGTACCACAAAGCGTTAAACTTAGTATATGAATATCAAAACTTATCTTGGAGCCTCAAAGAAAATCAGAGCTAAGAATGACCGAAAACCAAATTAAATTGCCCAAAAGTGGCAACCGCTCAACACCAAAGTAAAAGAAAAGAGAATAAAATTGAATTGTCTAAAAGTGGCAACCGATCAACACTGAATAAAAGAAAAGAATAAGGACTAAATGAAAAGCAATGAATGAAGAACTGCTAAAAAACTTACTCACCTCTGAAACAAGGGGCGCTCAGCAAGATTCAGAAACGAGATAAGTTTGTCAGTCAAACTCATAGCACCACGTATACCACCCCAAAGTAAAGCAACTTTACCAATCAATCTCAACATGCCACCCCCTCGTCCCAAGTCAGCCAGCATGGCAACCAGCCTGTTCACAGATGGGAAGTGCTAAAGATATTTCAAAAAGAGAAATATTGCAGAGAAATTGGTAAATGATGGGAGTGAACATAGATTAAATGACCAGACCTTTCCTGATCCACTTTACCGTCATTCTTAGTAGGTACCACTGGATCAGCAACTGACTTGGCTTTCTCAGCAAGACTGCTAATGCTATCTTGGCTCTTTTCCGACATTGCCTCTTCACGCTTATCAGGATCCTTCTGATGATTTCCTTCTGAACTGAGGGACTTGGATAAAACTTCAGTAGATTCATTGCCTTCATTTGGACCTTTTGTCTGTGATCACAAATGACCAACAGCATGAGAAACCAAAAGAAGAAGAAAGAAGAAAATGGAGGACAAAAATAAAATGGGGAGGCAAAAGGACAATAAGAAGAAGCCCAAAACAATACGCTCTGACATGACATGATTGCAATGATATTCAGATTATTAATTTTGAGTAAATATAACTTAAGGAAGAAAAGGGAAGTTGTGGAGTAAAACTTGAAACTAAAATGATTGATGCCGGAAAATTAGCATTATTGGAACTTGAGTTTGCAAGGGTAGAGGAATTGAAGCATAACATGTTTCCAATGTTTTAAAAATATAATATAGACAGCATGAAATTGATAAATGCCATATTTATAACAGAACACCACTGGTTTCACATTTTCACAAACCACAGAACCAGCTGCAAACTAGAGATAACAGATGGAAAAATCTTATCACTCTGGGATGAGCCATCACCTATTAATGAACAATGGTAATGTAAAGATGAATGAAAAGCTGATAATAACAAGAAAATTAAAAGATATGTTAGGTTTTTCTAGATGAATTAGATGATTACCTGCTGGTGTACCAGTAAAGCAGATGTACCGAGTGCAGCTGTGACAGCACCGACCATGAAAGTGTCATTCCCTAGATTTTTCATCTCATTTGTCTCTGTTTCTCTGCTTGTTGAGCTGTCAATACCAGAATTTTGTGCCTTCTTTTTAATAGGTTTCTGAACTATCTCTCTAATGTTGCCAGTTTGATCAAGGGCTGCAACATCATTCGGGGCATTACCATGCAGCGTAGTTACATAGAAGTTTTCTCTCAAAGCAACTAAGATAGAGCCAATAATGACACCAACTGGCAAAACTTTCCTCAAATAAGTTGTGTCCCGAATAGCAGTAGCAATCGCCCTTAAAATATGCTCTCCTCTTAGTGTCCCAACCTTTCCCGAACTAGGGTCCTTATATTCGAAGTACCCTGCGTGTTCCTTGTCATGCCCAATAGCCACAGATACAGCACCTGCAACTATTTCCATATCTCGAGCAAGATTGGATTCCATATCTTTCATGTCAGGTACACCCAGCCTGCGGCCAACTTCAACCTTCAAAGAATCCAGTATGGAGTTCTTAATAAAGCTCATCGCCTCCTCTGATATATTGGAACCCATATCCTCTTTTCCATTCATTTTGAGTAGGTCCCCATATTCACCAACATCTTTTCCAGCATCTAATATTATGTAGGATGGTTCAATAATTTTATCTGTATCACTACTTTGATCTGGTGAATGGGTCTGAAGGTTTCCATTAACACCCTTATGAGTCGCAATATCATCAACAGAATCTCTAGTATTTCCTGGTTGATCCAAGAGCTTCCATTGACCTTCTTCTGGAATGTAATCAAGAAACAGAGTAGTCGTTGTATCTAAATCTAGTGATTTGGTATTTGAAATCTTTGAAAGACGATATTTACGGAGGTACTCATTGTACAAAAGGTCCCCATAGGGATTCATGGTCACATATAATGGAATTTTATCTACATTTCTAAGCTTTTCAAAATTTTCTGCCAGAAATTTAAAACCAGTTAACTGTTCCTTCATCTTTGCATTCTTCTCCTTCTCTACTTGACTACTTGTGTTATTTCCATGACAACCATCGATTTTGTTTCCAAAAGATAAAGTGGGGTTCTGAGAGGGTTTCTTATCCTCAAAACCATTTTCTGAATCTTGAGAAGACTCTGGGAACTTCTCATAGCAATTATTTACAGGATGGATCTGTGACTGCAACAGATCAGTGGGGTTCTGAGAGGGTTTCTTATCCTCACCATCTTGATTATTTTCCAATTTGTTTTCACTGGCGATGGAAGGACCCTTAGATATGGGACCAGGTTCCTCATCCTTGTCCTCGCTCTTATCTTGCTCCCCATTTTTTTCCTCCCTATCCTCCATCTGAGTAATCATATTTTCTATAACTCCAAAGACACTGTTAACAGCCATTTGGGTGGAATCATCCATCCCTGTCAAGGCATCTAATACTTGAGAAACACTGAAAGAGTGAGGATCAGAAGCTGGCAGAGGGGATGGAGATGATTCTTCAGTTTTGTTGGAGCTTTGCTTATTTTGATCTGGCATAGGCTGCACATTTTTCTCTTCCTTCTTCTGGTTATCATTGACTTCCTTTTCCATCAGAGGAGCCTCGGAAGAGGATGTTTCAGGTGACAAAACGTCATCTGGCTTAGAAGATGGGATTGGATTATTTTGATCAGTTGGAGTATCCAGGATTTTTTCTCCATGGTTCGGGGTATTATTCATCTCTTCGACATTCACCTGAGCTATCCCATTGTTTCGACTCATTTTGTCTTTTCCATCATCTGGTTTCTCAATACCCCCTGCCTCCTCAATCTGGCTACCATGATCAGGCTTACCATCTGTTTCCAACCCAGTTTCACTATAATCAGAATATTGGCCAGCAATTTCTTTAGTAAAATCATCCTTCTCATTATTCTTCACCGATTCATTAGCATCTTCTCTTTGTGAACTAAAGATATCACCTTCATGACTACTATCTGACTGAGAACTACCTAGATCCACAGTTTTTTGCAATTCCTGCGAAGGTTGAAGCTTTGGTTCTAGTCCCCTAGAAGACTTTTCCATGCCCACTTGATTATTATCAAAGCCTTCATCAGCATTTTGGGTATGGTCTGGGGAACGATGGTCTTTAGATCCACCTTCAACACCTGATTGTCCAACTTTTTCTTGGATCTTCAACTGTAATGCTGATGACACATTAGAAATCCTACCAATATCCAGGACACCGTCAATATTTAAGTTTGTCCCTTGAGTTTGCACAATTTCAGAAACAGCAGCTGTAAGCTTTCCACGAACATCTTCTGGAACAGCTCCTTGCAAAGCTTTCATGAATGTTTCTCCTTTTCCCACAGCAGACAGCACCTGTAGAAGAACAGTACATAAATGTTACAAAATAGTTATACCAAATAATCCACAATGAAATACGTAGATAAAAAACATGAGAAAGTTATAAAAGAAGTGGTAAATTATATAGAAAGATGTTCTCAAGATTAAGTTCACTAACAAAGCAAACAGGGACATATCACGTGAAGGCCAA
Source organism: Pachysandra terminalis (assembly GCA_031762675.1). NCBI lineage: Eukaryota > Viridiplantae > Streptophyta > Magnoliopsida > Buxales > Buxaceae > Pachysandra > Pachysandra terminalis. Next base: position 421,105 of record JAUPMG010000010.1, read on the forward strand.
GACAAACAAGCGACAACAAGCTTCGTAATGAAACATAATTTCTTTGATTTCAGAATTTTATAAGACTGGGTACAATTCATGTAGCCATGCATTCCATATAGCACAAAGAAATTATATAGGTATTACTCTCACATAGTTTTTGTAGATGATAGTATTCCATGAGGCATAGTAATGAAGTGGAAAAAAAAATACATCATTAGTAGCTAATAAATGACAATGATCTCACATCACAGCTTACTGATTCGCTTATATATATCTTCACTCTATATTAATAACAAATGAGTATGCAGCAGTGATCCTGATCCATTTTTCCAGCACTTCAAAAGCCATCTTTTTTGTTAAATTTTGTGACTTTACATCTTTGGTTACCAACCTCATCAGTAAGATCCTCGGCCTTTCGTTTACCTTTCTGAGCCTTACACTTGCACAAACTCACAGCTTATGGTTAATACCATCATTGGTCTTCCTTGCATTGATGTCTATTTTTCACTATGAAGTTGGGAACTTGGAAAAGCTCAAATTGCTCTCTTGATGTCATCGAGTTGGAGACGGAGACATTGGAAGATCTGCCTAAGCAATTAACAAACATTTTGTCCATGGTTTGTATTTTATAAAGCCCAGGATTTTATCATTTTCAAATTTCAGAATCACGAGCATTTTATACTTGGGAGTAAAGTCCTTAAATTCCAAGGTATATCTACAAGTTAAGTTAGAAAATATTGGTTCATACATGACATTTGATGAAAGAAGATTTTCACTAGAAAGTCATTGGTCCCATCACCAAGTGTATTCACACTACATGTCACTCCTTATACATGTCTTTTATAATATCAAAGCATTTACTCACTAGTCCCTGCTTTCCCAATACTCTTGACTAAATTTCAAGGTATCCCAATTGATTAAGAAAATAGCTACAAGGGACCTCCCTGCATGGAGCCAAAATGAGTTTCTAATACCCCAGTTATTTTTCTTAATCTTTGCTTCATCATTCTCTTCCTAATATCATTGTGTGACATACGTCACACTAATGCAGCATAAGACATCTCCCTTATTCATGTATATAGGTAACACTGTAAAACAACAAACAAGAATATCCAGCCTATAAGTTGTAGAAAGTCATAAATCGGATAAAAAGGAAATTAAAGCACACGAAACTGACACCAAAATGTTCTTTTTAATTTGTTCAGACATGAAAGTCACTTAAAGGCATCTAAAACTAAAGAATGTACTGTATAACAAAAATTGGCACCAAATTTATGTAGTTTTTGCTACTGAACATATCATGTAGAACTTTGGCCCAATAGTTCAACAATTATGTAACCACTTTGCTAAACTCTGGATATAGAAAAGAAGCTAGACATGGTAAAGAAACACCTACAATATGATTGAAAGAAATTAAACAACTCAATTTGTGTAAACAGAAAAAAAAAATGTAACATCATAACAAGAACTTGTAAGCATTACCTTATTCTTCTGTTCTTTTGTTAATGTTCCTGGCATTGTTACATCAACCATATTCATAACCACTTGTGCTGTCTGTAGAACTTGGCCTTTTTCATCATCTACCGGATCATCCTCCTCCTCTTTGACTAGTTCTGCATCGTTTGACGTTCCCTGCTGCAATACATCATTGTTTTCTTCTAGTTGCAATCCTGAACCTTCAAAGCTCCTTTTCCTCTGTGAACCTTGCAATGCTCTTAAACTCACATTAGCAGCAGTATCACTTTCTTCAAGCATCTCTTTTGTAGGATCTACAGGATATTCATTTAAAGCCACTGACTGGGTAAGATTCAAGATTTTGTCAACACTTCCACTCTTATCCAATACTCTGTCATCTACCAACGCTAAATCTTTTGAAGGATTGATGGTAACATCTATATCTTTCAGAAGAGGATGACGACCCTTCAGAAGTCCAAGCTCCACGGCTGTAAGCCACTGCATAGCCCACATGCATACGTGAATTTCTCAAAATCTTTTAAGTTGCATGTTACTGCAGAAGAAACACATCAAGAAAACAGACCAACATATTGGAAGCACATGCTTCAGGTGGCACACTACTGCCAGTGAAGTAAGACAGCATCGCCACTCAAAAAATCAAAAGTACAGGACATTGACCCAAAAAAAACTTTATGGATGACACAATATGACTCAGCATCCAACAAGAACTTGAGCTTTTATTTTAAGACATTATCACTTGCAACACTTTGCGCCATAAAAAAGAATCCATTCATCTGGTAAATTTTTCTGTTCTTTTGAATCATTACTTTTGTGCAACCTATAGTGAGTACCAAATGGAAATGTTCAAGATTCTGAAAAGTTGGATTAAAAGTAAGAGAAAACATGGTAAGTAGCAGAATAGTCCAAATAACATGAGGTACTGGTTATTTAGTGTCAAGCTGCTGTATAGCCCAAATAACTCTTTAGTGACTATTTTCTGTTTAGTTCGATAGAGAGAATAGGTATAAAACTTCAACACAAGGAACATACAACACCAACCCAAATAAATCTTTAACTTAGACAGCTAAGTCATGATGATAAGAAGATGAGCAATAATGATGTAATGTTTGGAAAGTTACCGGCAGTTATGCACTATTATGAACTCAGATGGGAATTTAGTATCTTGGGACTTGCATGAACCACCCAGACATTTATATTATTTCAGTATATTATACACCACCTCTTTTCATTCAATTGCTTCTTTTCCTTTTTAATCTCGATATACTTACTTCCCGAATTACCACTGTCATACAGTTACTGAATTTGGGTTAAATAGTTGCAAACAATGAAGCATTATAAGAAAGATTTGTAAGTATAAAGCTGTTGGATCCTTAGGTTGGTGAAAGTTAAGGTATAAGAGGCCATTCATAGAATGGGAGCAGGGATTGCCATTATCTAAGTATGTGTAATGATAGTGATCCTGATCGAGAAATAGAACTTTTGGCACAAGTCTTCTACGGGAAAACAAGTTGGCCAGTAACTTTTGTTACACACATAGCTACCAAATATATGTTCCGCACACCCTAAGGGCGAGATCTAGTTTTCAATATTGATATCTGATGAACAATCACCATCTTATCATTTTCCAGATCGTTTACTTGTTTACTTCAGATTGGCTACAGGAGCCCTGTTTTACCAAGTCAAGCAGCAACTCTCTAACACCAAAGAAAGACTAGATCAGATAGGAGGGATGAAAAATATAAAATAAAGAACGGATAGAAAGAGCTGGCTACAGTCATCTCGGACGTGGGAGATGTTAGCATTGCTTGGTGAACCACCTATCTTGGTATAGGCCATTTTTAGTGCCTATCCAGAAGAAATCCAGGGTTCCAATTATGGCAAAAAATGCGATAGAGATACCAGATGTAAATGCTAATAATCACACATTTCTACAGAATGGAATACTTTTGCCCCCACAAAATGAAAAAAAATGTTAACATCAATTGCAAAGAGGATTCAATTACCTCAATAGCGAGATGCTGGCACCAGGATATAGCTGATCTGTCACTGGTAATAATATTAGAAGGAAAACATGAACAAAGGAGCAGGCTGGTAAATGGATTTTCTGCTATCAAACTGCGAGGAATAGAGAATTGTGGCACTGTCCCATCATCACTCTGATAAATTGGCAGAGTTGTATCTAGTTAGAACATACAATGTAATATATGTGGAAAATACAAGTAGCATATATTCTAGTCAAGATAAGCAACCAAAAGTTGACGCACGTATCAAAATTTTATTTTCTAGTATAACTAACAACATATATCTTAATTTTCTTCAGCACAAATTTATACATCCAAATGTTCTTGCTGCAAACTACAAAATATTTGATAATATGTGATAGAGATTCAAAGTTTAAACTCCAACTATTGAAGGGTTTGGTGTTGTAAAACAATATTGACAAATACAAACAAATGAGAAAGAAAATGATTACTCTGCCAATCGTAAATGTTTTGCAAATTCTGTGTCCCATAGTGGGAGCATATGTGATGACAGTACAAAAGTTTGAGATGTAAAATGGGTGTGGCTGGTACTAGCAGGGAGAGAGAACATAATTGTATCATTTAAATTTGGAAAATCTTGATGTAACTGAATGCATTTCGCATCAAAATAATTTCAAAAAACAAGAAACACCCAATAAAGATATGTGGATATTATACATCCTAACATCCTACTGTACTTATTCTAAGGTCCAAATATAAGTATCAATACATCACTGCAAGCAACGACGTCCAAATTACTCCCATTGGGAATTGAAATAGAAAAGAAAAAATAAAGAATGTAATGCACACACTAGAAGGAGATAATCCAATGCCGTATAAAGAATGCATGACAGTACGAAAAGTCTAAGATGAATGCCTGTATAAAGAGAACGGGGATCTTCACATTCCCAACCAACTCTCGTGTACTACATTTGGCATAGAATTCCTCTATGGATTCAAATCCATAATTCACCATAGAGATTGCATTCTCAAAATCACGCACAGATGTAGCTGACAGAGCCTTTTCCACATTAAAGCCTTTTGCTTTGCCTTGAAATAGTTCCTGAAAGAACAATGTAGTAATTTATCAGTAGTTAGTAAGAACTATGATAAACAAAAAGAGGCCAGCACAAAATGACTGAAATGTTCTAAAGTCAACAAACAACAACAACAACATTCAACAGTATGCTTAAATAAACTAGATCGGGTCGGCCACATTAATCCTTTTCTGCCATTGGAACCTGGGAATCATGTTGCCGAACCAACCAGTTGGAATAGCACATGTCGTTGACTGTAGAACAGCTGAGTCATTTTGCTCCAGCCTTTCTTTGTCTACAAATAGGTAAATGTTATATAAACAACAAAGAAAGAAAGCATGTAAGATACATTGAAAGTTTTGAACGATCATCAACCTTGTTAGAGCGCAGAATATCAATTAGTCCACCTGTGAGCTTCTGATCAACAAAAATGTGATGAGGGGATGACCTTGTGGCCTCTACCAAGTCAAAGGGATTGTCTATGCATGTAGCAGCTGTAAGAGGTGTTCTCTCTTCCACTTCTGCAAGGTATTTTGTAAGCATGTTTGCACCATATCCCCAACCAACACCCATCAACATTGTCAATGGCCTTGCCCTGTTGATAAACTGTATAGCTGTGCTGATATCATCGCTGTCAGCAGCTGTAAATAACCTACATAAATGAATTAGTTAAGAGGTCCTACAATCAGATTGTTCTGCGAAAAGATTAACAGAACCTAGAATCTACAATTTTGTTTTCCAGACGCCTACAATTAGAGACCAATCACAATAAAGTAAGTAGTTGGGGTTGCATATATTTGCATAATCTCAAAAATTAAGGAAAAATTACTAAATTAAAAACTTATTTGAATCACTAGGCTCATCGATGCAGAAAGGCGAGGCATACAACCAGTCATACAAAAAGGCCGGAAAGATAATTTTTCATATATTTGAATCCCCAGGAGATGGATAGACTGTAAGTCCTTGACCATAACTTTAATCCTCTGATCAGTGCATTCTCTTGTTGATAATCTCTAACAAGTATGCCAGGATTGTATAACAGCTTGGATAATGCAAAGCTCTTGGTATCCTTTTTAATTTCAATGGGTGAGATTGAGGAACCCAAGAAACAACAAACCACGAAAACAGGTTCCTTTTCAAATAATAATAATAATAATAATAATAATTTGTATACAAAGTAAGGTTAGGGTGAAGCTGTCCTATTGGGTCTATTTTACTGCACAACATGCTATATTAGTCAGCTGACTCATGGTAAAGTCCCAACTTGTTATCTGTTTGGAAAATATGGCATTTCTTATGCTAACAAAGAACATAACTTAGCCAGGTAACTCTAGGAAGAAAGTGCAATTGCTGATCTGGTGAAACAAAAGAAAGACATCATAAAGCTGCATTTACAACAATGATAACAAAATGCCTTACCCCAATTAGTTGGGCCGGCAACACGAATCATGTTCCAACATTCCAATCTGCCATAAACGATATCTTCACACAAATTATGTTTATATTAATCACTTTTGATCTACTCCATCCAGATCCTTTTTGTTCTTTTTCTTCCATATTAGAACACTCCCACAGTTACCTTGCTAAGTCTACACATTACATGCTTAAACCATCTTAATCTACTTTCCTTTGTCTTATATACCCTATTTGGGAAACTTTAGATACTCTCGGATATGTTAATTCCTTAACTTGCCCAGTTTTCCCATACATCCATTTTAACATCCTTATCTTGTCAACACATCCTATGAATATGTTCCTTCTAGATCGCACAACATTCTGCTCCATATATTATAGCAGGTCCAATACTTGTCCTATAAAATTTGCCGTTTAGCTTGAGTTGAACAAGTCAATCACATAGCACCTAAAAGTTCCTCTTCACTTAATCCATACAACTCTATTTTTTATAAACCAGAGTTTATATTTGTCAACTAAATACATTACATTAATTCTCCATCTCTTTATTATATGTAACAACTCTAACATATTCCATCGAAGTCCCCATATTACAAGTAGCTAGGTGAATCCTATTTTCTTGGACTAGAACCTTTACTCACGCCATCCATTATGAAGCAAACACTCTTGCCAACTTACCACTGCAACCAGGCATCGGTACAACGCATCGTTTACAGAGGACACCATAGCTAACATTTGCTTACTAATCGGTTATCACTGTAATCGAGTTTTGTGGCAGTGAGTCGTTGCGGCATACGCCCTAGCATAAGATTGGAATGATGGTCCAAGACTCATGTCATAAGAGATTTAGCAACAATTTTAAGCCGGCTACCAACCTGAAGCAATCCTTCTCCCTTATCTTTGCTTGGGCTGGCAGATAAAGCAACATAAAACAACATTAGTGGCGTTATTGCAAGGCTGCATTTGATGTTGCGCAAAGAAGGGATTTTTGCTGCTTTTTAATTGATCAAGTCACCTTTCCTGATTAATCTACCTTTTTTTTTTTTTTTCACAGTCCATAATTGCCTGGATTTAGCTCCCAAAAATATGGAAAGCATTATTCCCATGAAGATGAACGCATAGCTTTTAATTCCTTCCTCCTCTCTTTCATGGACCAAAGCATCATTCTCCTCTGCTTAGCAAGAAAGCAACGAGAAATGGTACAGCAGGGAAGGTGCAAGAAGGAGCAAGCCCCTTCTACAATGACAGTACTTCTTTCTTAATAACTCTAATAAAGTACTTTTCTTTGAACTAATCCTTTGACTTGATACTGGGTCATTCTTGTTTTAAAATCTCGACAATTGAAATTTACCTACATCATACAAGTACTGTAAGATTTTCAGAATAAAGTTGAGCCTAAGTGCAGAGGTGATTTTCTCCAGTAAAATTCAGAGGAATTATAACTAAATTTATGCAATTGTATAAAAAAAACCTACAGCACCCAATGGCAGAGTCATCAATTTAACACTTTAAAATCACTGAGAAAATTCGATACGACCAACCAATTGTAGCATCCAAATTAGACACGCTGATGAAAAGGGCTTACCGTGCTGTGGTCAGTGGTGAACCAGCAGTTCCCCTAGGATTCATTACGACCGGAAAACAACTGTTCTTCAGGGATTCACAGACAAAAGACCGTATATCCTTATCCATGCTCCCTTGTGCCGTTCCTGGAACAAGCAACAGTGTTGTATCCATTCCATGTTCTTCAGTCAAATCCAAATTTGCAGGCCAGTCCAGTGAAATCACCCCTCCATCATCCGTATTGACACAGACTCTCTGATAAACAAGTTTGTCCTCAAGTTCACCATCTCTTGCACTCAAACCTCGTTCGTGAATTCTCCCACTATTCAGTCTCACAAAATGCCGATCCTCCTTAACGAGCTTCTCGTTTACATCCTCCAACAGGTCGCTACCTTCGAATGATATCGAAGGACAACGAAGCAAGACAAACCGATTGAAAGGCGTTGGACTGGTAAAGAGAATCCATTCACCAATATCATAAACTCCGGAAATCCGACTGGATTTCCGATCGAGCTTCAACCGAAAGAGATTCAGAGCAACACCTGATGCAAAACCTAGCGCCGGAGCAATCAAAACCGATGAATCCACGGAAGGAAACTGAGAGATCAAATCGTTGAATAAATTCTCAAATGAATTTGATATTATTATAGGTCCTATCTGATTACGAACCGATAATTTTCGACTAGTCTTGAGCCTCCGATATCTCCAGAGGCGAAGCTCGCGAATCCGATGAGTTTTGTGCACGACGGCGATATTTTTTGGAGGAAAACATGGAGATTTGATGTGAAGATCAACGTAATTCGATCTGAAACTCATGCGGATCTGGTTTTGATGCTGAAATCTGTCGAATTTGAAGTGTTATATTGAAGCTAGAGTTCTCGAGAGTAATAAGCCAAGTACGAAAGCTCGAGAAACACCGAGAGCGAAAGCGAGCGAGCGAGAGAGCTATAGGATTGGTCGAATGATAAAAACCGTTGAAGGTAATGGTGGGGTTGAGATGGCGGTGCACCATTTCAGGCTCTAGGAAGTGACAGCTGACAAAGATGTAAACGGGAGGGTATTCTTCGTCGGCCCGATCCATTCCTCAGAATAGCGGGGCCTCGTATCGTTTGGAAGTTGCAGTATTAGCTGCGGTGAGCATCCATACACGTCACATGTTTTTTTGGTTTACTTAAATACTCGTTAAAGAATCTAGAGCGAGAGTTCCTTTAGTTGCTTACCTATGTTTATTTAAAAAAAAAAAAAACAGAAGAATCATTTCCATTATTATTTGTTATTAATAAAAAAAAATTATTGCAAATTTGTGCTCAATTTTATATGTGACAATTCTACCAAGATCTCTTCGTTAGTTAGGAGAAGAATCCGTACGAATCGGCTGGAAGTGGAAATTTCAGCATCAATTGCAACGCGTATTTATATGCACGTTACATATCTACCGGGGTGCATGGGTACGCATCAACTATCCAATACTTTAAAAGTCGGATATGTTAGCGTGTATCCACGCACGTAAATGAATATGTGACGTGTGTGAATGCACACTCCAATTGACGTTGATCAAGTGACCACCAACACGAAGATAAAAAAAAAATGTACAATAAAAAAAATACAAAATACTTGATTTGGTGGTTTTGAAAGAGGTCAGAAAAGTCGAAATCACAAAAAAATGGGTCCTTCAAAACATTGCTTTGCGCTATAGGTGCACAAATGGGTCACACATGCCAGTCCAACATGGCTTGATTATTTATCTAGCCGTGCCTAATTTTCGGGCCCCATACCAACACGGCACAGGACATGGTTATTATTATATTAGGTCATGTCTTACTGGGCCGTGCCTTGTCAGGCTGGACTTCGCTCTTTGCCCATAATTTAACTAAAATTGAATCGGAGTCATATCTAATCATGCCTGGGCTGTATCGTGCTGTACCATGGGCCATTACCCCAGGCCCGGCATGACATACACGGCCTGTTGTGCCGTGCCGTGCGGGTCGGCACGCGCGGCCCAGCACAATTGTACATCCCCAAGTTCGCGCTTCCCATCGAGTAAGCCTCCCGCCATTTCAGTTCTCTATGCGCTAACCATCGAGTAAGCCTCCCGCCATTTCAGCTCTCTCTCTCTCTCTCTCGTGCAGAGAGCTCGCATGGCTTGGCGGGACGGTTTCGAAGAAACTCGCGTTCTCGTTGCACCCGGTAACTATTCAACCCACTATACTGCTAGAGGCTTGGCTTAGGGTTTCGTGATTCTCTTATTCCTTAGTTTAACCTGTTTATCGTCCCATATGAAGATCACATCAGCTTGATCTGAGCATGTTTAAATCTCTTTTACTGAATTTGCTTTTAGATTTTCTATTTTCGCTTTTCTTTCGGGTTGTATTTGGTTAAAGACGTTCCGATACTCTCAAACGAATCCTCAGATTTGCTGGCTTTCTTAACTCGTTCCAGTCTTCCAGTTTCAATCACATTTCTACGGCTGAAATACAGTGTTTGAACACTTTAGCATAGCAACTTTCTGATCAGTAAATTGAATTTTCTTGAGTAGTTTTTTCTTCAATTTTTTTTTTAACACTGCTTGGCACTGTAAACAGAATCCAATGCAAAGGGAGGTGGTGAAGGAAGTTTATTGTCACTCCGCCATCCTAAATCAGGTATTTTTTATTTTTATTTTTAAATTTGATCCAAATCTCTCTCTCTCTCTCTCTCTCTCTCTCTCTCTCTCTCTCTCTCTCTCTCTCTCTCTCTCTCTCAATTCCTGCAGCATTTTGTGTTTTACATGAGTTGCATTGGTTTCCAATATCTTTTACGAGTTAATTCCACTTCCTGAGGGAGATCAGTCCAAATTGAAGTCGACCTTTTAAACACTTGCTTCAAAGCTATTATTTGTTTGGTTTGATTATATGGGAATCTTTTTTTTTTTTTTTTGATAATTAATTATATGGGAATTTTCTACCTTTAAATGTACTATGCCAATTTGACAGGAAGCTCAACATGTTACTTCATTATTGATGGATCTCTTCAAGAATTTCATTGGTTTAAGGAGCCTTATGGGTCTTGGTTCCTTGGAGATTATGTTTGTGAAGGTAAAGTTCAACTATTCTGTACAATTTCTTGAGTCTGCGGTGAATCCCCCACACTTAGCATGCATTTTTTATTTATTTTGGGCATAGACATGCATATGAGCTCATATAGATTTGATATATGTATATGATTGTATATTTATATGCATTCCTTTTCATTCTTTTCCTGAGACAGATGGGAGTCTGTATACTGCTACTCCAGTTGATCCTGTTTTTGTTCTGTTGCCTGTTTTTGAGGAAGCTCGAATGAAGGTATACCTATTTCACTGGTTGACGTGTACACAAAATGGTGGGCCATTGAAACTCGTATCCATTGGCCAGCCTCTTAATTTTAGTTCTATGCACTTGTTTGAAATCATATTCATTAGCCTCCCACTTGATTTCTAGTCAGTGCACATGATTTTCTCTTCAGGCTCGGAGCCCAATGGTAAACATGTAGCATGTTACCTAAGCCTCTATATTGCATTCGTTTGTTCTAAAATACCCTTGCTTTTCATTTATTGAAATTATATTACAATTTACTGGTGTAATAAGTGACCTAATGGCATCATGTAAGAAATTTCTTCTTTTCCTTATTTTATTTTTTACATTTATGTTATGCTTTGATTTCATTGGTGTGATCCCATCTGTAAATTACAGAGAGGGGACGATCAGGGGAAGTTCCGGCAGTTAGATGAGATACTTTTTGTTGACGGTTATCCTGCATATCAACATCTATTACCTATTGCAGAGGATTGTATGCAAGTGGTTTGTGAAACTAAAGGTTTCTCTCTGCTTGCTTTTTTGCAACTTGCATTCTACATATAAACAACCTAAAATATGAATGACCTTTATCATGTCTAATGAGTACTTATTCTTTTACGAAGCAGATGTTGAACCTTTACTGTGCTAATTTGGTTTATAACAATGAGGATCTAAACATAGACATAGATAGTAATTGAATGTGTAAGGGTGCCAATCTTTGGTCTGATCCACCAACTCATCCAAACTCAAAAAATGATTTGAGTCAGTGACTGTCTAACCTGGCTAATTGGTTATCCAACTAATAAGCAAGTTCGGTTGAGCTAGGTATTGACATAATGATGAATTGGAAGTTACTCATCTTGGCTTCCAACCATTCCTTATATATGTGGCACTGGATTGGCACAAGATTATGGTTAATTCAGTTTAATGTGTTTGCAAGCTGCTTTTGTTGGAGTAGTCTTCGCTTATACTTGCTACTTCCATTGAAATGCTAATTCATCTGTTTTGAATTTGAATAATTTTATTTGCAGAAATTGGATCCTCAAAGTTCTTTAGACTCAATGATTCCAAGGTCCTAGCTTGGTTATGCTGTAAGGTCGGTCATCATCTGTTTAGGCTTTTTTAATTATAATATATGAAGATACATGAGAATCTTATAGTGGTGTTATCTTGTTGAGAGCCATTAAACTTAATATGATTCCGAAAAGGAACTTCATTAACAACAGGAAAATAAAGAAGCACCAAGATTGGGAAAGAATGAAGTACAACTTGATCCTTAGTGACCATAATTTCATTAACCACTGGTGACTGTCACCATTTACATGGTCCCTTAAGATTTTTTCTGAGCTTACATATTGTCCTGTTCAGGTGATTCCGAACATCTGATTGTTGGACTCCTTTTCCAGTTGATTTTTCCCTGATAGTAAGGTTTTTTGTATCGGGGACCGGACCAGACATGGCTGGTACTAGTCCGTACCAGCCGGTCCGATCCAATCAAACTTTGGGAAAAAAAATTGTAGCGGTTGTACCGGTCACGGGATCGGTTGGTACCTGTCCAGTCCAGACCGATACCAGTTTGGACCATCCATTTCATCAATTTTTTTTTTTTAGAAAATAAGCCGAAGGACCGGTTGTATTGGTTGGTAACTTGGTTCCAGCGGGTACATAACCTCGTAATACATTAGTTTGTATTGCGGCTTGGGACCGGACAGACCGGTACAGATTGGACCTGTCCTGTCCTGAAAACCAGGCCTGATAGACCACACTCAGTTCAGTTTGATTACTGCAATATTAAGAGAATTTAAAACGACCCTTTCACTGCTTTCGGTCTTCATGTTCACTAGAAGTATTGCTTTGTCTTGTGTTCTTCGTGTTTGTATGTGTGTGTGTGTATATATATATATATATATAGGTATGTATTATAAGTTATTTCTCATATCTTCTTTTCCATCGTATGGGATGTGTTTGCTCATGTTTTAATTCATATCTCACTGCAGGTAAACCGGTTGAAACTGACACTGCCCACGCTAGACAAAAACTATGCTGCTCAAGATGGAAGACATACATGTAATGACCATGCAAGAAACCTCTTTATGTTACAGGATCAAAATCTAATACTTTTAACACATTTTCTGTTATTTATATACTATGGAGAAACACGAATGTTTTTGTTATACTTATAAATATGTTATTGCTATATTCTTTGATCAAATAAGGTACAAATCTTAGATGTACATTGGTAGACCAAAGTAACCAATAAAATGTCAACCTAAAACACAACTGAAGACATGGTGTTTTTTCATGGGATTATACCCACCATCAACATGGTTCTATCTAGATTCCTAGGCCTAAAGTTAACCTGATCAGCATACCTCATTGCCCAGCTTTCTTTTTATTGGATGGTCAGTAATATATGAAGCATACAATCCAGAAGAAAACAATAAATTGAATGTATGGATCATCAGATTGGCTCTTTTGGCTTGGTAATCAATGTAATGAGGTTTGGATGTTTGAACCTCCTTGTGGACATGCATTGGGTACTCATCTGCCTCTACAGAATTTCCTTATGGTTGACAATGACATACCATCTGATTTCCTCTTGGAATTTTTCTTTTTCATTTTCCTGTAACCAACACATGTATCTGTATCTGTGTCTGTGGACATAGAATGTAGGTTGGTTTTCATTTATTACTTTCTTGAGGAAAGGCACACCAGTAAATGGCACACCAATAAATCTAAAAGCAACAAAACAAAGGGTGATTAATGCCTGGTTGCAAGATCTGTCTAGGGCTTAGTCTGACTTTTACATCATGAAATTGCATGGTCATGCGCGAATCTCCAGCGAGTTCGGATTCAAACATGACCGCTATTTCATTTATTTCGTTCTTGAGCAAAGGCACACCAATAAATTTAAAAGCAAAAAATGAACAATTGTGGTGCTTTCTTGCTTGCAGACTATATTGAGGCTTCTTTCTATCTGTCTAAGTGCATTATCCTTTTAGTAAAGCTATATTAAGCTTCTTTTCACCTTTTTAACTGCATTATTCTTGCAGTAATTTTAACTCTTTTCTTACTGCAGTAATTGATGCAGTCTCGTTGTTAGGGGAGTATTTGAAGGATGAGCCTTGGTTGAAGCTCTTATGCAGTCATCTAAAGTAAGTGTTATCCATTCAAGGCTTGATATATTTCTTGTAACACGGGGCTTGACCAGGGTCTGACTATTTGTGTTCGCACAGGTTGGATTTACTAGAGGTGACTAAAAGGGGACAGGAAAATGAAATCATTCCGGCTGGATTGGAAAGTACTCCCGGGTCTTCTCATCCCCTTCAGGTATGTAGCCAACTAGCCATATATGGCGATGTCACATCATTTTGTTTGAATAATTGTGAGTCAGCACCCACATAGGTTCCATGATGACTTGTATTAGAAGAAAACCCAAAGTTTATTTTTCCTTTTTTGGGGCATTATGCCATCGACATCATCACCATCATCGTAAAAGGTAATGTGGCGTTTGGTTATTATGCAAATAACTCCTTCTGTGTGGAGAAAAGCAATGATTTCTTCGCATTGAATTTCCCCCTCTCCCTTTCTCTTGCAATGATGATGTTAAATGAGATAGCAACCAGATTAAAAGAGACAGAATCAGTACTGATCCTTCTTCAGCTTCTTTGTTTCTTTTATCAGAAGCTTTGCTTTCTATCTGATCTTTATGTCTCTCGCTTCAAAGAGATAATTCCTGTATTGTCTTTGTTTCTCGCTTTTGATGCACATATACTTCTCAATCAAAAGAAAATCTGTAAACATTTCTATTTGTTTCAAGAAAATTTCTGCTTTGATACTTGTTATTTAAAATTCTGACAAAAAATTAATTTTCCAATGCTTTGTGTTTCTAATTGATTGATTTGTTTCTTTTTTGAAGCGGCATAAGAAGTCCATCCCTCTGATTTCTAGTGCCTCTTTGGATCCTATATCATTAGTAGTCTAATATTTTTCTATTTTTCAGCATGTGTTCGTTGTTTTAGGTCTGGGATGCTTCTCAGTCCAGCATCCCTCTGTTTGGAAACTCATCTGAAAATGTTCATTTTCTTACCCTGCCCAACATCTTCCACTCTTTTAGGAAATTCTACCAAGGTCATCTTATGCTCCAAATCATTCACTTTGCTGGCATAACATAGGCTTATCTTTTAGTCTAATATTCTCTCTCTCTCTCTCTCTCTCTCTCTCTATATATATATATATATATATATATATATATATATATATTAAGCTGATACAAAAAAATTTAGATGAATGATATGAACATCACTTAGAATATAAGTCATATGTTTTGTGTGACGATAAAAACTTTGTGCAAAAATGCCAAAGGTGAAGTCTGTTGCCAGTCCACCCTACCTGGGACCCTGCTTCGGTGGGAACTACACGAGGTTACAATCCTTTATGTTTTAGTAATTTATGACGAGCAGTCGTATAGTCAGCTGTGCGAATGCTGTTTTTGCATTCCATTTTGTTCTCTCTCTCTCTCTCTCTCTCTCTCTCTCTCTCTCTCACACACACACACACACACACACACACACACACACACACACACACACAACACTCATACTACCTGAAAACACTACTATGTAGAATGATTTAAGTATTACTTGGAATGTAATTGCTATGTCTTGCCTAATCTAATACAAATGCAGCCTCAATGTTGGCTGCATGAGCCTTGTTTTGTCATTCTATTTAGTCTTCTCTCTACTTTCATCTGTGCCCTTCTATACATCCCCTTGTCCTTTTAAGAACAATATATACAAAAGCAGTCCTTCTCACTAGTGACATCATGGGTCTTCATTGTCTCACTGTTTCATCATTCCACTTTGCTTCTCTTTACTTTATTTGTGTTCATTGTCTTTCCCAAGTTCTCAGGAGCCTTGAATTTATACAGTAGCATTGAGTTTATACAATAGCAATCCTTCTAACATCGTAGGTGTTCACTGCCCATAATCAAACCATCTCTATCAGCAATATTTTTCATCATAGAGAGTGTTTCCATGGAACTGGATGTTGCTAATTCCTACTTCTTATTTGATAGGGTACATCAAGTACAATCTGCAATCAGTTGCTAAATCCTGGGTGTGAATAGCTTATGTGTTATATGTACACACAAAATATATACATATACATGCTACCCGTCCACAAACTCGAATAAAAGGAAAGAAAAGTGCTAAAATGAGGGGAATCATTTGATGGAAAATCGTTGGATTGTTGTATTTTGTGTGTAGCCATCAGGTGGGTGGGTGGGCCGTATGTTACTTTTGTGCTCCCAAACAGGCATGCTTGCTTTTTCTTTCCCCCCAAAGATAGGAGCCGGGATCGTCTGCACCGAAAATTGTCAACCAGTTCATGCACCATGGACATGATTGGTGCATTCCCCCTTTTAAAATGTTTTTTTAATCTTTAGAACTTAAAAATTTTGAATTTTGTAAAGGGAATACACCAATCATGTCCCCGGCGCATGCACCGGTGGACAATTCTCGGTCAGACGATTCGAGCTCAGAAGATAGCATATCTTTCCTTACTAATATGATTGTTCTGGTAAGTTCTGTCAATCATCAGCATCATGTGTCTTAAGTTACAAGTCGCATTGGGTGCAGGAAACCATGCAATTGGCTTGCTTTTTCATTTGCTTCAATTCTTCGATCTCTTGACTTTGGTCTCCATCCTTTTATCTTTTTTCAGGCCCAAATTGGGAGTGACAAGAAAACATCAACCAGTGGAAAGCAAGCAAAGAAGATGAAGATGGAGACAGGCTCTCGAAACATCCAAGACATGTTCCGTAGAGCCTCGAGAAGAAGAAGCTGAATGATGTTGATTGAGATAAGGACTGAAACTCCAATTCGGTGTATAGGTTGGTTCGGGATGTCACTGCACTGGGATCGATATTTGAAAGTCTAGGTCCTTAGCTACATCTAACCCAACTCAACCTTTATGCATTCTGATTTAGGATTCACACTGCAGTTCCTTGCGAGGTGAGAATGGAAGAGCTTAGCCTTTTGTTTGTAATTTTACATGAGCAGCATGACTTCTCAATCTCCCATTGGAGTCTTTTAACATATTTTCATTCTAATGAGTTCTTTGTTAATTTTATGACTCTTGTAATGGTTAACAAGGCTACATGGTTAAGCTGATTGTGTTTTGTTAATTGATGCTAGTCTGTATAATGATTATTTCCTCTTTAATGACTCAGAATGCTGAAACTGATCTCGTCAGGAGTGATGTTCTGGCATAATGCGAATCCGTGTTCTGAGTGTGAGAGCGTCACCAATCCACTGATTTGAAGAATGCGAATCCGCGTTCTGAGTGTGGGAACGTCACTAATCCACGGATTAGAGTAAAATGTATAATAAATATGAAATATTGATATTTTTAAAACAATTATCTGTGGATTTGGAATTTCAATCCACGGATTGGAGTAAAATGTATAGTAAATACGAAATATTGATATTTTTAAAACATTTGAGGTTGGGTTTGAGAGAAAGAATAGGTATTTTTGTTATATTTTTAGAGTTTTTATGAAAATATAAAAATAAATAGATTTTGTCTACAATGAAGTACAGTTTGTTTGTGTACGTATAGACTCTGTGAGCGTTCTGGTCTGGACTACAAAATTTTAAGTTTGGCGCTCCCGCTTTCGCTCCCACGAGCTCTCTGATTCGTCTCAATTTTTTTTTTTGTTTGAAAAATTAAGAATTTTCAATTGAAACAAGGCCAAAATGAAATGTAAACGAAGGGAAGAAAGGGATGAAAAAAATAGTGACATAGAGCCAAAGTTTTTATAGCTTCAACGAAACCGGAATCGTGGCGAAACCGTCACCTGAAAAGACGAGTCCTTTTCAAGTTTATTTTGTGCTGTAGTTTGCTTCTTAGATCTTCCATCAAGCACTATTCTGAATTCGTTTATCTTTTATGATTTTTTCTGAAAGTAGAAGCTCTAGTTCAACTGATCATCATAGAGAAACAGGAAAATGACGCTGGTTAGTGCTTCTTCGTGTCTGCCGATTCAAAGGCTCTTCATCTCTGAAGAATTTCACAGAGTGTAGATGTAAGTGCCCTGAAATCAAGATCTTCTCGTCTGAGTATACTCCTAGAAATGTCAATCGACTGGACCTACACCGATACCCATGGTCTGGGTCTGCCCCCTTTGGGAAAAGCAGGGGCTTTGCAGCCAGCCCCATTAAGAAGATGGGTTCTAATGGATATGTGGGCAGAGATCTCTATAGAAATAAAATCTACAAACACTTGGCTTCTTGTTTGGTTGTTCCACCACCAAAGGGTAAGAAGCCTCTGGCAATTATCAAATTCTTGGGAGGTGCCTTTGTTGGAGCAGTTCCTGAAGTTACATACAGGTAAGGACCTAACATTTTAACTTCTAGTATGAAAATTCATAGTTTAGTTTAGAATACTTACGTATGTTTGTTCTATAATTTCAATGCCTTTTAGCACATTACTGCATCATCTTTATATGTCATATATACTTCATTAGTTGATAGTTCCATTTATGCTTTAAGTATCGAAATTAAACTTCTTCAATACTGGGTATTCCCTAGTTGTTTAGTTTCAGTGTTCCGAAAAGGTTTGAGTTGTTAGTGTGACCATACTAATAATATATCGGAACTGCAGGAAAAATCCCGATAAACCGGACAACCAAGCATTTCATTGTTTGGAAAAAAATTTTGAGTTGCTAGGGTGACCATATTGATAATATATCATAACTATGGGTAAAATACCGATAAACTGGACAGCCAAGCCAATTATATGTTATAAATTGTAAATAATGACATCTTATCTCATTATTGGGCATAAATTTTATGGACCCTTGATTGGGTATCCGAGGCCTTCAGGAGTGGGGAGAGTGTTCAAAGATCACCAGGGTGTTATCATACATGGATTCTTGGGTCATGTGGGGGGAGGGTGGCTCATCTAGGGTAGAGATGTTGGCCCTTCTGTATGGATTATGTGAGGTGAGAGCACAGAGATATCAAAATCTGGAGGTGGAGGGTGATTTGCTTTTGGTGATATCATGGTTGAGGGATGGATGGAGCTATCCGTGGAGATTCAGCCACTATGTACATCTTTGCCGATCCATGGGGAGTGATTTGAGCGCCATCCATAGAGAGGCGAATCATAGAGCTGATAGCATGGCCAAACAGGGCGTGAGATTATGAGGCGTGCTGGCGAAATCGGCAGGTCCAGCGTAATTATGAGGCAACGACGACTTTGGAGTTGAAGGTATGACGAAGTGAACTGTAATTCACCAGAAATAAGCTTCCTTCATTTCCATGGCCAGGGTTTGAGCTCTTTTCCTAACACCAACCGGAGCGACCTTTATTATTGAGTGAAGATTACTTGATGGATTTGTCAAAATTGGAGAAAAGTGGAAAGAAATATGTAAGAATTAGAGAGACAGAGAGGACCTTGTATCGTCTACACCTAAAATCGTCCACCGGTGTGTGCACCAGGGATGTGATTTGGGGCATTCTCCCTTTAAAAAACGGGAAAGATCTTCTGAGATTCATGCATATGGAATGAAATATGAGAGAGAGAGAGAGCGAGAGAGAGAGAGAGAGAGAGAGAGAGAGAGAGAGAGAGAGAGTTTCTGAGATTCATAGCCAAGCCTTACTTGATAAAAACAATTCGTCAAAAATTGGATAGGTGGAACGAAATGTATAAGAATCAGAGATAGAGATCTTCTGAGATTCATTTGCTAAAAAGGATTCAGAACAAAATGGAGAGAGGTGGAACAAAATGCAACGGAAAAGATCTTCTGCGATTTATATATAATATAGGGTTAATTTCGGTGCCTCAACGAATGCCCTTCAACGGCTAGTTATAAGAAGCGACTATTTCTTCATCTCTTTTTGCATTTTACAACGTTTTCATTTCATTTTTATTTTTTGGTTCTTCCTTGCCGTGTACTTGACATTCTTTGGATAAAACTGCTTCTTGATTTCTTTCTTAAAGTCCTCCCATGTGTCTATGGTGTCGTGCAGGTGCCACGCTCTATATCAGCTTGAGGTCGTCTCTACCATAGTGTGGCAGTGTCGGTGGGGAGGTTGCAGTGTACACCGACACTGCCACACTATGGTGGAGACGACGTCAGGCTGATATAGAGCGTGGTACCTGCACCATAAACACATGGGAGGACTTTAAGAGAGAAATGAAGAAGCAACCAAAAAAGAAATGAAAACGTTGTAAAAAGCAAAAAGAGATGAAAAAATAGCCGTTGCTTATAACTAGCCGTTGAAGGGCATTCGTTGAGGTACCGAAATTAACCCTATAATATATAAATCGCAGAAGATCTTTTCCGTTACATTTCGTTCCACCTCTCTCCATTTTTTCTGAATCCTTTTTAGCAAATGAATCTCAGAAGATCTCTATCTCTGATTCTTATATATTTCGTTCCACCTCTCTAATTTTTGACTAATCGTTTTTGCAAGTAAGGCTTGGCTATGAATCTCAGAGCATCTCTCTCTCTATCTCTCATATATTTCGTTCCATATGCATGAATCTCATAAGATCTTTCCCCCTTTTTTAAGGGAGAATGCCCCCAATCACGTCCCCGGTGGACGATTTTCGGTGTAGATGATCCAAGGTCCTCTCTGTCTTTGATTCTTATATATTTCGTTCCACCTCTCTCCAATTTTGACGAATCCACCAAGTGATCTGTCACGACCCGGATTCCAAGACACCACACGTGTCAGCACGTGGGCAATCCCGTATCCCAAGTCGAGACTCTCACCCCCAAATCATACTCTCAATAACAATATACTAC
>JAUPMG010000010.1:466502-484894 GCA_031762675.1 Pachysandra terminalis
CGTGTTGCAGGTCGATATTGAGAGAGGGACGTTCGTGGCCCTTAGTTGATTTATTTCTAGTTCCTTATCTTTTATGTTCAAGCATGTTGGATATTTTATTTGGGATGTAATAGGGCTCTTCTGAAGCCATTTAGTTGATGCATTTATTTCAAATCCTTTTGTGTACTGTTACTTCCGCTACTCTGTTTTGATGAATAAATTTAGCATTTTTATTTCATCTTTTCTTGGTTATGACGATGTCAATCCGCGGTCCAGAAATGGATCCCGAAGGTCTCACCTCGAGATCCATGCCATCCCACTTAGGGATTCGGGTTACGGGATCTGGGGCGTGACATTCTGTACCTGCCACTTCTCTAACAAGGATAAAAAAGAAGAAGAGAAATTTAAGTTGGTTCATGGTTTGAATGATTTTGTGTTTCTTATATAGGCATATATATTGAGAAAGATGACAGATGGAAGTTGAAACAAAAGAAACAAAAGCAACGTGAGCATATACAGTCGAAGATGGGAAAGTAAATATCGACTATTAGGTTTGTCCAAGTTTCATGGATCTTTTAATGCAAGTAGTGTTTATTAATTAATATTTACTTGACGATTTTTAACGAGTATCTCAACCTTCAACACGATGGCAATTTTTTTTTTATGAGCATCTGAATCTTTGTTTCTGCAAGAAGTATTTTTGTTTTGTTAAACTCTGGTTGTTTTATACTTTGTAATTCTTTCTCCCTTCTTATGCCATCAATTTTTCCATTTGTCAGGTTCTTCATGATGCCTTCGTCAAATATCAGACAACCAAAGCTTACTTCTCATAGTGATATATGTATTGTGAAGGGAAAGAGTTTGAGGAATAATTTTTTATTTTCCTACTATTTATGATTGTGTATGTGAGCTAGATGTCTTTCAATGTACAACCCAGTTTACATGGAGTTTATAAACATACTCAAGAAAAAAGTTTAAGTGCTTTATTGCTTGTTTGGATTGGACGTTTGTAGTGAAACATGTTATATCCTACTTGGGTAATGAGTATCATGAAATTATGTTGATTTTTTAAGTTGTGAATATTATCTCTTAGCTGATGGTGATGGTCCTGTTAATTTCCATATGACTAGGTTATCCAGTCGTTGGATGCACTGGCAAACATGGCCAGTGATATAATAAATGTGATTACTGCTTTAACAACTCCAAAATGGTGTACACAGATTTAACAACCGGATTTTGTTACATCCGACATTTAAAAAAAATACATTATTAAATATAAATAGATTAGATTTTATGTTCAGAATTTTGTTATATATATTACATACTAAAATAGTCTTCCTATTTATGCCTTACCCTAACCTTATTAGAAGCCTAATCCCAATTAGGGGATGATAACAAAATTTAAGAGAAGAGAATAAATTAATATCATTCATAATTATTTTATATATTTTTATTAGTTTGATAAATATAAATATTTGATCAATAGGCTATTATATGAAGATTCAGTTGCATGTATTTTCTAACTTTTTTTCCATAATGTTTAATTATTATTTATTATTAATGTAGAATCATCATATGTAGTACATATGCAAAATTATTTGATGACCTCTTTAAAAATTAAAAGTTTTAATTAAAAATATTGATATCTTTCTCTTTATGAAATTATTTCAAAATCTAACATTGTTCAATATTAAATAACTGATAGTAAAACAATTAACAATAAAGTAGGTTTATCATGTGCAACGCACGTGCACTGTCACCAGTTACATAAAATAAGAAAGGATCAATCATAATTGCAGTAATGTTACAAGAAAATGTTGCAGATGATACCTAAGAGACCCAGTTCAAAATAAAATTAAATATAACTTGAGGTAAATTACATCAACACCCCCGTCTTAGGTTTAAGTATATTATTAGAATGATAGAAAAATTAAATGACTAATTTATCTCATAGTAAAAGATATTTCGATTTGTTACTATATATCATATGCGCAAAACATTCATGCCAAAATTCTTTAGTCATCACTTGGATATGTAGATTATAGGACTGAGGATCTTCTGTGATCTGGATCACAGGAAACCTCCTGTCAGGGGCAGAGCCACATAGGGGGTGAGGGGAGAGGATCCTCTATTAGCAAGCTAAGAGGATCCCTCCTATGACGGCAAAATTATAATTTTGTCCTTATAAAACAACTCAGGTGAACCTCTTGGTTGTTTCAGCTAACAGGAGGATCTTCTGTCACCTGTTAGCTTACTAACAGAGGATCCTCCCCCAAGGGCGAGAGGGGGCAACTATCCCCCTTAATTTTTTAAGAATTTATATTAGGTTTATTAATTTTATAAGCTATTGTATATTTCCCCCTCAAATTATTTTTCCCCCCCCTAAAGGTTTTTTCTTGCCCCTAAAAAAGAATAATAGAATATCTAATAATTACATGTTAGTCTCCCAAAACTCTCACGGTTTTTCAAAATTAATTATAATTACTTATATATATTTAAAATTACATATTTTTCCATTTATTTATATATTTTAACTTTTTAAAATTATATTCTTGATCATATTTTCTTAAAATTAGCCATATACCTATTTATAAGGCTGTCAACGATCCAAGCTAGCTCGGCTCGTATGAGCCAAACTTAAGCTATATAATTAGGCTCGCGGGCTAAACCTGAGCCAATAAAAAGCTCATTAACTTAAAGAGCTTGAGTTGAGCTTGGGTAGGCTCGACTCGATTAAAGCTCGGCTAGGTTTGTTTATGAAATTATACATCTATATTCGTACATCTTATATTACTAGCAACAGTGCACGTGAGTTGCACGTGAAGGTTGATCTTATAATACATGTTGTATTTAAAATTATAATAAAAAGAAAATATAATCTTTAAAATTATATAATAGTTCATATATTATTTTCTTAGTAACTTCTATATTAAAAAAATATGAAACATAATAAAATTTATTATATTATTTTAAATTCTACTTAAATTTATTTATTATCACTTTTAATCATATAAAAATTAAATTAATTTATTATATTATCGTATCTTTTGTTTAAATTTATTTATTATCACTTTTAGTTATATACAAATTATATTAGATCGCTCTAAAGGATATTATTATATATAAATTGTTTAAAGTAAAATTAACTTCATAAATTGAAATACTAAAAATATATTAATACATTTTATTTATAAATAATAGAAAATTAAGACATGGCAGCCTAGGTGTCACAAGCTAGTTATTGTATTTTTAATAAAATTCTTTCAAAATTTGATTATATAAAAAATTATTAACTAATTAGAATCTTGAACTTATCTTTTATTTTAAAATTTTCTTGTAAATATTATCTTAATATTATCTATAAATAAAATAAAATAGCATTATCCTAATATCATTAGGATAAGAGTATAAAAAAATAAAAATGTTATTATTATATATAATGTTTAAAGTAAAATTAATTTCATAGATTGAAATACTAAAAATATATCAACACGTTTTATTTATAAATAATAAAAAAATTAACAAATGGCATCCTAGTTGTCATAAGCTAGTTATTAAATTTTTAATAAAATTCATTAAATTTTTTACTCTACAAAAACAAATTATCAACTAATTAGAATTTTGTTCTTATCTTTTATTCTAAACGTGTCACGTAAAGATTACCCTAATATTATCTACAACTTAAAAATAAAATGAAATTATCCTAATATCATTAGGATAAGAGTATTTTTCAACTGTCACGGCCATACTTTTTGTCTTAGCAGAACGACCGTACAACGCCCCAAATTTCCTCAAGTTGAGGCCATCCTGAACCATCCGAAAGCCAAACCAACTCACAAGCACACCCAACACAATATCACAACAGGATATGACTCCCTCCGAGTCCAGCACACCAAGCTTATCATGGGGCCGGCTCACAAACTGCTTCACTGCATTAGCAAGCACTTGCCCCACTCGTAGTGTCCCATTGTCATCCGGGTCTAGTAGCATTCTTATTAGTATATTAATTTTATAATTAGTTAGAATCATGATTTTATAATTTCTATACTTAGTTAGATTCTTTAAAGCTATTAGATTCTATATTTTAATATTTAAGTTTTTGATTTCTTTTATTAGTTAGATTCTTTAATTTGTTAGTAATATTTTTATAACTAATTAGATTCAAGATTTTGATAATTTATAAGATTCTTTATTTATCTAGATTTCTTAATTTGTTAGATTTTCTTTTCTGAAACTAATTAGTATCTTGATTTTCTATTGGATACTTACCTCTCATTAGTCAAGGCATCTTATTATTAAGTAATAAGTTGGATAAGATTCAAGAATTTGATAATTTATTAGATTATTTATTTATTTATTTAGATTTCTTAATTTGTCAGATATTTGTTTTGTAACTATTATTATCTTGGCATCTTCATATTAAGGATTAATAAGTTGGAGGATTACTATTTAAAGTTTTGATAAAAACAGTTTCATCTACTTTATCTATTAGTATCCTAAAATTGTTAGGATAAGAGTCTCTTATATACTTTCCTATTAGTTAGTATTCTAAGATTGTTAGGATATTGTATCTTATTTACTTATCTATTAGTCAATATCCTAGAATAAAAGTATTTTAATTAGTTATAAAAATGGACCGAAATAATATTTTACATTAATATAAAACAATTACTTATAGAATTCAAATATTATTCATGAAATAAATATATTATATAAGCTTATAAATTATAATTATAAAATTCTTAAAAACTGCTTTCTTTTTTAATACTAGAATTATTGTTATTTAAATTGAAGAGTTTTAGTCCAAAAAAATTGGAGATTTAAAGTTAGGGATAACAGATAGGATTTATGGGCGGAAACATGGGTGGTAGAATTTTAGTGAAAATACGGTCTTTTTTTTTTAATTTTAGTGAAATTAAGGGGTTTTTTAGTAAAAAAAAAAAAAAAGAGATAGGATTTATGGCTGGAACCGTGGGCGGAAGAATTTTAGTGAAAATAGGGTGTTTTTTAATTTTAATGAAAATAGGGGTTTTTTAGTAATAAAAAATGTACTGAAAAAATCTTAAAAAGACTATTTGCTTTTAATAGTAGTATATATTATAAAAAAAAAATATTATGCTAGATATAATAATAATCATCAACTATAATATTAATGTATTTGGACTAAGCTAAGGTTTTTTGCAAGCCGAGCCTTTATCAAGCCAAGCTTTTTGTGAGCCGATAAAACTTGAGCCTAAATATTTTAACCAGCCCAAGTCGAGCCTGATTATAAAATCTTTTAACGAGCTTGAGTCATGGCAAAGCCTTGTTCAAGGGTTTATGAGCCTGAGCTGAGCTGGACAAAGTTCGGCTCAGCTTAACTCATTTACAGCCTTTCCGGTGTATTAATATATGTCAAGGTTTTAAATTTCGTTGAAAGTTTTCATTTTCGTTTAGGTAGGCAAAATCAAAATCCTAAAATTTGCTCTAAAAGATTTCAGACAATTTAGACAAAAAAGTTTGCAATAATTAATTTTGATTAAAATACCAACTTGAAAAATCAAATTATTTTACTAAAATCATTGAAATTTCATAGTGAATTTTATTTAATTTCAATGAATTTTGCTATTTAGTTTATATAAATAAAGAAAGAATAGAAAGTTTTTCTATTGAAATTTCATTTCAGTTCTCCATATCAAAATCATTAAGCAATGATTAGTAAAACACATTAGAACTTTTTTTATCGTTTGTAATTTAATTTGGTCCCCCAAGAAAAAATTTCTGATTCCGCCCAGGTACGTATGTATGTATTTTTTTGTGTATATGTGTATTTAATATATAAAATTACATTAATTTTAGTTCGGTTTAGATCCCCGTAGTTTGGTTTGGTTCAATTGTGGTTCGGTTTTTTATTTTGTTCACTATATTTGATTTGGTTTGTCCACTAAACCGAACCAAACTAACCCAATTAGATCCCTAACTATTATGACCAAAGTATTAATACAACTTGAACATTTTCGTTATTTTCGATCTTATTTTTATCGATGAAAAGAAAATTCTTTTGAAATTCGTACTCAATGATTTATATATTTTTTCTAATTTATGGACTTGAGAACCACACAACCAATCAAATCACCCCCCCCCATATTAGGGCTCATAAAGCCTTGAGCAAGGCTTTGCCTTGACTCAAGCTCGTTAAAAGATTTTATGATCAGGCTCGGCTCAACTAAACTCATTTACAGCCTTTCCGGTATATTAATATATGTCATGGTTTTAAATTTCGTTGAAATTTTTCATTTTCGTTTAGGTAGGCAAAATCAAAATCCTAAAATTTGCCCTAAAAGATTTCAGACAATTTTGACAAAAAAGTTTGCAATATTTAATTTTGATTAAAATAATAACTTAAAAAATCAAAATTATTTTACCGAAATCATTGAAATTTCATAGTGAATTTTATTTAATTTCAATGAATTTTGATATTTAGTTTATATAAATAAAGAAAGAATAGAACATTTTTCTATTGAAATTTCATTTCAGTCCTCCATATCGGAATCATTAAGTAATGATTAGTGAAACACATTAGAACTTTTTTATCGTTTGTAATTTAATTTGGTCCCCCAAGAAAAAATTTCTGATTCCGCCCAGGTACGCGTGTATGTATTTTTTCTGTGTATATGTGTATTTAATATATAAAATTACATTAATTTTAGTTCGGTTTAGATCACCGTAGTTTGGTTTGGTTCGATTGTGGTTCAGTTTTTGATTTTTTTCACTATATTTGATTTGGTTTGGCCACTAAACCGAACCAAACTAACCCAATTAAACCCCTAACTATTATGACCAAAGTATTAATACAACTTGAACATTTTCGTTATTTTCGATCTTATTTTTATCGATGAAAAGAAAAAAAATTTGCAATTCGTACTCAATGATTTATATTTTTTTTTTCTAATTTATGGACTTTAGAATCACACACCCACTCAAATCTTGCGGGGGGGGGGCGCCCCCCCCCCCCCCCCCCCTAACTATTATGACCAGAGTATTAATACAACTTGAATATTTTCGTTAGTTGTGTTTTTTTTTTTGTTAGTTGTGTTTTATTGTAAAAGAAATTATGATTTTTAAATACAAAATGATCAATCACAACTCTTGTCGGAGGAAATTGACATTTAAATGGATTAAGATATTTTGTGAACCTCACACGAATTTGACATCTATACCAGGCGGACCAACTAAAAAGGTGGCCATCACTAATTAAAATAGAAACTGATGAAGGTAGAAGCCGGTTTGGGATTTATAAGTCTCTTATGGTTTTAGAAATGTCATTCACCCCTTTTTAGTAGGGTCCAACTTGAGATAAGTATCAACCTCGTGTGAAGTTCAGACGAGGTTCACACAGTTCAAGTTCACAGAATATCTTTGTCCCCTTCTTTGATGGGTGAGACTGGCAACGGTCAAGTGAAAAAAATGGATGCGGATTTTCTGTGAAATTGGATTGTGTGAATCTCGTGTCAACCTCACACAAGGTTGACACCTGTCCGAAGCAAACCAACTAAAAAGGATAGCCATCACTAATTAAGGTTGGAATTAGTTAAGGTATAAGCAGGTTTAGAATTTATAGGTCTTTTATGATTTTAGAAATGTCAATCACCCATTTTAGTGGGTCTACCTAAAAAGAGATGTCAATTTCGTGTGAGGTTCAGACGAGGTTCACAGAGTCCAAATTCACATCTGATCCTCGTCCCCTACCTTGATGGGTGGAACCGACAACCGTCAAGTGATAAAATAAGTTTGACATGATTTGAATCCTACAAACAATGAAGTAAAAAACTTTCCCTTTCAATCCGATATTATATGGGTGAGGATCTTCTGTTGTTCATCACAAGAGATTGGCACATGTCCTAGGCAGGCCCACAACTTTAATTGGCTTCTACCTTAACACCTACTTCTATCTATTAAGGTAGAAGCCAATTAAAGTTGTGAGCCCCAGGTTTACCTTTTCTTAGGGTTTTAGAAATTGCATGTTACCTTTTTAATGGTGGTCAACTGTAGACACATGTCAACCTCTTGAGAGATTCTTAGGAGGTTTCCTGTGATCCAGATCACAAAAGATCGTCACCCATATTACATCCGGTAAGCTTGCTCGCACAAACACCGCAGTGGATCAGGTGCAGGTGTCCTTGTCGTGCCGGTGAGTGCGAACGGCACTCTACTGGGCACCTGCACATATGAATGAAAAAAAAAAATATTTTAAATGCTTTTTTTTTTCTTCTTCCCATGGATTTAGGTAATGGATCAGGTGCAGGTGGCCTTGCCGTGCGTGTGAGTACTGGCGGCACTCTATTGGCCACCCGCACATGTAAATGAAAGAAAAAGAATTAAAAAAAAAAATTTACTTGTTCACATGATTTAAGGTGACGTGGGCCAATGGAGTGCCACCCGCACCTAACTGCAACAAGCATAGGATCCACGCTCATGGATTTAGATGACGTGGGATAATAGAGTGCCGCCACCACTCACCCGCACAGCCTGGTTTACTCCACAAACACAAGCGTCTTCCGCTTTTATACGAGAGACAGTCAATTCAGATTTAAATGCCGAAAAGAACCTTATTATAAGTGAAAAAACAACGTTTGAATACGAAGACATTGAACAACATTTTCCTTATGATGTGGGCAGTTTTGGTAGAAAACTACGTAACTGGTCAAAGCGCACGTTAACAAAGAGCGAAAAATGCGATACGCGTCGATAGGTGCGGGTGGCCTTGCCGTGCCGGTGAGTGCGGGCGGCACTCTATTGGCCACCCGCACATGCACATATGAATAAAGAAAAAAAAATATTAAATACTATTTTTTTATCCACACAAAATTTTCTGATGTGGATCAATAGAGTGACGCGCGCACTCACCGGACAAGGCCAACCGCACAGGATCCGCTCTCAGCCATGTGTGTCTTTTCTTGGTTTTCTCACTCGCCTATGTATTTACGAAGGTCTCAAACGTAGGTAATATCTCCACCAAAACAAAGCTAAGATGGTTGGAAAAGTTCCGCTCTTTTCCGTTCAGGCAGTAGTTCTGACAAGACTACTCGCCCTCCAGCTCATGATTCCGATACTAATCTCCGCGACGTCGATGCCAGCTAACATCCTGTCGGCGTCGAAACACACAGAAGGCTCAACGACGTCGACGTTGGTCCCCTCCGATAGGTCCCAACTCACGAGCTGGTTCAATGCACAGATCAAACCATACAACGTACGTAAGAGCGACGGCACTCTTGACCCCGTCCTCTTAACGGCAGAGGAAGGCGTTAAGGTAATAAGGGTGATGAAAGACGGAAGCGGCGATTTCAAGACGGTGACGGATGCCGTCCAAAGTATTCCCGACGGGAATACCAAGCGAACCGTCGTATGGATAGGAGGAGGAGAATATAACGAGAAGATCACCATCGAACGTACAAAGCGGTTCATCACCTTCTATGGATCCCCGACCAATATGCCCAAGATAGTTTTTGATGGTACGGCTCGGAAGTACGGTACAGTGTACAGCGCTACCGTGTCCGTACAGTCTGACTACTTCGTGGCAGTTAATATCATCTTTGTGGTGAGCTTTTCCCGCCATTTCAATATATATATATATATATAGTAATAATATCTCTATTTAATTTCTTCTGTTTGTTTCAGAATTCGGCACCAATGCCAAGTGGTAAGGGAGATGGAGATCAGGCCGTGGCAATGAGGATCAAGGGCGATAAGGCGGCATTTTACTACTGCAGGTTCATAGGGTTTCAAGACACCTTATGTGATGATGTGGGCATGCATTTCTTCAAGAACTGTTATATTGAAGGCACAGTGGATTTCATCTTCGGATACGGGAAATCCCTCTATTTGGTTTGTATCATCTTCATCATCTCTATCAAATCTATATATAATTTTATATATATACACACCAGTGTTTAAAAACTCGGATAGGCTTGGTGATTTGGAAGGCAACATATCCGAGTAACTCGTTAAATCTGTCCGAGCCACCAGCTGGTCAGTTTCCATTATAAACTTTTTAAATATCCAATTATATTAGGTAATAATAAGGGTTGAAATGAGGGATAATTTTGTCAATATTCTGAATAAATCGAGTAAACTCCTTGAATTACTTGGGAAATCAGGCGAAGTCAAAAAATCAGAACCTAGTTTTAAGCAGCCAAGTAAATGGGACGAATTAACTAAAAATCTTACTTGTCCGAGTTTTATCCCGCACAAGTTTTTCTAGGAATTAGCGAGTTTTTATTTACAACCACTTATACTAACAGCCAATTGTTAGAGAACGGGACAACTCTACACTCTCGTAATTAATACGAGAACAACACATCTGAAATACTATGTTGACAAGTACTTATTCTGAAGCGTAATTAATACGAGAACAACACATCTGAAATACTATGTTGACAAGTACTTATTCTGAAGCTTAAGCTGTTAAAGAACGATACAATAATATATATATCAAATTATTCAACAATATATAGTATGCATAATGTGTGATGATGATTATTTAATCTCTTGCTTTTATTGTATAGAACACCAAGATAAGGTCGGTTTATGGGAAAGGTACAGCCGTAATCACGGCCCAAGGAAGGCAAACCAGAGAGGAAGATACGGGATTCGTGTTCTTGCATTGCAGCATAACAGGGATGGGGAGTACACTACTGGGGCGGGCTTGGCATGAGATGCCAAGGGTTGTGTTCGCTTACACCGACATGGGCACCGTCGTCAAACGAGAAGGATGGTCGGATGATCGAAATCCTGATCATAGGGAGTATGATATTTCTTATTTCATATTTATATCTATTTGCATGGTTTTGATTACTAGAGGGTTATTATTTCACTCCCTAATATATTTCTGCTAATAATCACTTATTCTAATAGCTTAAACTATTAGAGAACACCACAAGAATGTATATCAAATGGTTTAACACCCTCTCGCACGTGCGGATCCAGTATGGGAATAATATATTCGTGAGAGAACACAGGGCACCGAGGCAAACACACAAACACATCCTAGGATTCGAACACTCGATCTCTTGCTCTGATACCATGTTAATAACGAGTGTAGATCCTCTGCGATGAACACGCCGTGTGTGATGAGAGACAACCCCGTGCCCTCATCTGACATGCTTTATGACAGCAAAATTATCATTTTACCCTCGAGGCTGTCTCTCATCACACGTCCCTCACATGGCGTGTTCATCATAGAGAATCCGCGTCCGTTAATAACCATTTACTCACTTACTCTAACAGCTTAAACTATTAGAGAACGGCACAATAATATATATCAAATGATTAAATAATTTTAATTTTATTTTGTGATGTTGTGTGCGTAGCAATTTTTATTTTGGAGAATACAATAGCACGGGGAGAGGGGCAAGCTCCACAGATCGTGCAAAATTCTCAAAGATACTAGGTGACGCAGACGCAAAATCCTTCTTGAGCCTGGATTACATCAAGGCTAGTTCCTGGCTTCTTCCTCCTCCTCATCCTAATGTCAAGAGTTCCCTTCATTGATGCAAGAAGAAGAGATTGTGTAGGTTCTTGTTATCTTCTTGCTCTGTATTGGTGCAAGAAGAGAAGAGATTGTTTGTGTGTCGGTTTATGTTATTCTCTTGCTCTGTATTGGTGCAAGAAGAGATTGTGTAGCAGATCTTATGTAGTACTGATTCTACACAGATTTGGAGATTTTTTTTTATATTGATTACTTTTCCTATATTTTATGGAAAGATATGTTTGTCTGATTGATTCTGTAGTCCCCCTTTCTATTTATAAAATTTATTGTATTTGTACCCTTAGTGATATATTACATTTTGTTTGTAAAAAAAATTAAATTAACCTCGTAATATAAATTCGTATGCATCTGTTAAAATATAAGTAGATATAAATTAGATGCTCTTATAATCAAAATAAGGATTGAAAATATATGACATGAATCCATTTGGTTTTAAACGAATTAAGTAGATAATTTTTAAGCTTAGACCAAGTAGAATTGGGTTGAATTATGAGAATTTGTTTTCCATTTTCATTAGATTTTAATAAAAAAAAAATCTTATTTATAAAGTTATCTTGAACATTTTACCAAAGAAAAATGAGTGCATCGTAATGTTTTAACATCGAGTGTACAAATGCATAATTTTGATAAATGAACGAATATTGATGTAAAAATATGATCACAAAATGGGAATGAATGTTAAAAATGTTATGCTCATTCAATAGAAATAAATAACGAAACAGGCAACAATTATGATAATAGAGAGGGATAGAAATAAAAATAAAAAAAAATATAAGGATATAAATACAAATACATCATAAAATAAAAGTATAATTGCAAAAAGCTTGATTTTTTAGATGATGTAGCATTGATGGAGGAGGGAGAGAGAGATTATAAAAAATTTGAAGGAGCAAAAAAGGAAAATTCTACTATTCCGACTTCGGCATAGTACCGACCAATTAATGTTAAACAGTTTGAGATTTTATATATAAAAGGATTTGACGGCTTAGATAAAGTTCTCTATTGTAGAGAAGAGAAAATATCGGCACTATGGACTAACTCAGCGAAAAATTATTCCCTTCCAGATTCTAACCGTTTTTGCGAAGCCTGCAACGGTATATTACATATTAACGATTTTTGATAATAATAAAAAACAGTCTTATGTATGTCTTAATTACGGACTGGGTGCTCGCCATGTGCTACAGAGACAACTGAGTTTGTCTCTATAGCGCATGGCGAGCACACGGATCCCCTTAATTACACGAGAGTTTTTAATAAAAATTATTACAGAAAAGCAAACAAAAAATACGATAAGCCGTAGGTATCATTGTCTCCGCATCTGCATCGTCTTAAAAGGTATTTATATGCAAACCTTACCTATAAATCAACCGAAGCCCTCTCTCCGGCCTTCCACTCTCTACAAAAGATGACGGGAAAGACACTCACGCTTCGTCGTTCCGACGATCTTCCTTGTGTCATTCCTCTCCATCCACCACCTTCCAATAGCCACCTCGACTCCGATTCCCAGTTCGCCTTCCAAACTGGAAGCTTGGGCCAGACGCAACATCAGGACTTTTAGCCAACGCAAGGCCGCTGGCGCCAAGTCGCCTCCCAACCCTTTATTGGTAGAGGCTGAGGTAAACGTTAGAGTGATCAAGGTTAGGAAAGACGGCTCCAGCCATTTCAAGACGGTGACTGAAGCCGTCTGGAGTATTCCCTCGGAAAACACCAAGCGCATCATCATTTGGATTGGAAGCGAAGTGTATTACGTGAAAATAACTGTCGACCGGTCGAAGCAATTCATTACTTTCTATGGCTCACCTAACGATATGCCCACGTTGAAGTTTGCCGGTACTGCCGCCCAGTATGGTACGATGTATAGCGCCGCCGTCGACGTCAATTCTGATAACTTTATGGCTGCAAATAACATCTTCTTGGTGCGTTATTTCAATTACCTGATTTATTAGTTTCACGGGAGAGAAGAAGTTTTCACTATGTCTGTTAGATCCGATTGTATAAATTAATCTAAGTTTTAGCAAGTGTTAAATTAATTAGTGTTATTTAATGAAAATGAATATAATAATACAGGCATTTTTAACGAAGTTTGGTATACACCTACTTCTCGGGACCACGTTCAGATGATGAACAATCCACTAAAGTAAAAGAGATTACATACACCTATTTGGTCTTACACAAATTAAAGACTCCCTCTTGAATTCTGTCGCCATTGTGTAGAATCAACTCCATGACTTGTTCAGCGAGCTCCCCTCGACTTATGCATGCATGATTGAACTCCCTTCAATATGTAGCTGCCTTCTCCCGAAAACTCAAAGTTCTTCTCCCGAAGAATTGTAACGCATGATTGATCTCTCTTTAATCCGCAGCTGCATTCTCCCAAAGACTCAAAGTTCTTCTCCCGAAGAACTGTCAAATACTTGATATGATATTCTTGAATACCTTCGCGAGTTCACCTTCTTCATGCAGCTCAATGTGTATTTAAAAAGAAGGTAAACAGATCTTTTCAGATTCTCGGATGATAGACTGTTGCAACACTTTGTTACAACAGATCTTCAAAACGAGATTTGAAAACAGATCACAATCTTATTCAAATTCTCCTTCAAATCTTCTTGATCTTTATCAAGAATCTTCTCAGAATATTCCCTTATAGATAGCCATCCCTTGCTATAAATTAGCAACAATATAATGAGGAATATCTTATTCGGTTGATCTTTTACTTAATCCTCAATATTTCCAGAATATTGCCTTCAACAGAATAACGGTTTGGATTTGTGTGATCTACTGTTTTTTAGAAGCTTCTCTTCAAAACACCAGCTGTAGTATCTTACACAATCTGCAACCTTCTATTTATTTGAGATCTTCTGAGGCTGGACGTTTTTCTCCAAAAGCCAGTTGTTCCATCCCACGCATGATCCATGCAATCTTGTTACTGAATCGGTATGCATCTTAATTCAGTCTCTTAGAATATTTGCAGTTGGTTGTAACATATTCTTTTAGAGATTCTTTCATAAGACATAACAATCATATTAGAATGAAATCACATGCACATGATGTTAGTACTTACTTAATTTGAAATTAGAAGTAAACTGGATACGGCCAAGTATGGAGTTAATTAGAAAGTGCGTTATTTGCCAACTCAAATCTTGCAAATAATGCCAATACACATGTGAGATCTAACAATGTCAAAAACGAATTAGAGGACAAATCTCCAATATACCCTTATCTTATCATAGGAGCCCATTTCGCTCTGTACCATGGGACTCTTTGATCTCTCCTCCTTGGATCCAGAGACTAGTGAATATGAACTACCCAGTACAGCAGCATCAAGAAGATGGAGGTGTAATAACTCAAGTCAATTAAGGGAGTTTAGTGTAATTAGCAATAAGTTTAATGTAAAATTAGTTAGAAATTAAGGACTAATTTAAAATTTTTAGTAATAACTAATTAATTGACTTTGACCAATTGTGATTGGTGGGAGCACAATAGATTACCTACTGTGCATCACACACAATCATAACCTCAAAGTTAATCTAATGGCTGAGATTTCGCAGGAACAATTAAACATAATAAACGGTTAGGATTAAAAGACAATAAAACATAAGAATTAGACAAGTCCTACTCTAAATAAAACAGGATTTAGATAAAGTTTGTGTTGTACTAGGATTGCTAGTATTTTTAAAATCAAGGGAGTAGATTAATTAATCTAAAATCAAGGGCTGGGATTAGAGACAAATCCTAAACTAATTCTAACTCATAAAAATTATCTAAGAGCATGGTTTGGTCGTTCAAACCATTATTCTGAAAATCTGAGTTGCAGAATTGGAGCTAAGGAAGAAGAAGATTGTTCAAAACTTGAACTGGGTTAAGGAAGAACAAAAATTCGCGTAAACAACCAAGGTAAATAACTTCAATTTTGTATATGATCTTGATTTGAATTAAGTGATATGCCATATTCATAGAATATGACATACTTCATTGAATTCAACTCATGTAAAAACATGTTCTTCATAAAAACTTGATCTTTCTATTTAAATTCTTCCAAGCATGAGACTTTGATTAATTGATTAATATTTTTATTGGGTTATATTCGGAACTTAAAATAAATATGAGTTTATATTTAGTAAAATTGCTAAATCCTAATTAAAATTACAAAAATAATTGAAAAACCCCAAATTGGGCCCAACTGGCGTGCCGGCTAGGCTGCCGGTTGAACCCAGTAGGCCCAGCAGCCCTACCGGCGTGCCGGGACCCTGTCGGTTCCCACTAAGGTAACCTGGAGCTTCTGCCTAGCCTACTGGAGGCAAACCGGCTTGCCGGTTATCCCGCCGGTGGCCCCCTTTGTTTTGTGATTGTTGATTTGACCCCCTGGTTAGCCTGCCGAATGGCTAGTCGGCGTGCCGGCCAGCCCGCCGGTGGTGGCCATGCTTAATTAATGTGATTTCAACCCACTGCCGGATGACCAGCCGGGGTGCCGGCCATCCTGCCGGCCAAGCAGCAAGCCCGTGACCTTTGTTTGATTCCCCTAGTTAGGCTACCAGATGGCCAACCGACGTGCCGATTAGCCTGCCGGTCAGCCCAGACCAGCTTATATTGTTTGTTATGATTGATTATATGTATTGATAATGATTTGATTTACTTATATTAGATTTATGTGTATCATCTTGGAATTTATTGATTGATGATTATTATGATTGATCATCTACGTGTTATTATCTTGATCTGAATTGTTATTCTCATGAGTAATTATGTTTTGTGGCATCATAATCTATGTTTAGAGTTAAGGCACAACTGTACACTTATATGATTGATTAACTAACGTGCACAATCACATCATGTTGCACAGCATAGCCATTATGGGTTGATGATCATATTCTGGTCATAACTTGACTTACCGTCCGACTTCACTTATGATGGAGTTTCTGATCTAATTGAGTAGATCGTGATCTGGAAATCATGATTGGGTGAGGAAGTCCCGAATGGACTGATATTATTGGTTGAGGGATTTGCTACCCCAATATACCCCATTGTTTTTATCATCAAGATAGCGTATTTTTATATACGTAACTGATGCCGAGTGAAATTCTATTGCCATTCGCCTTATGTAATGCTCACTGAAGTTTAGATCCTATTTTGGATTCATTGGACTTTTGCATTGCCCTGATCACAAATAAGTGGGGGAAGTGTGCCCTCTTGGTCGAAATCCCTCCAAACTATGATGCGCACATGGGATATCTTACTTTTAGTGGCCGTGTATGCGGGGGAATGGTTCGATAAGACATTCTTGCTCAGTAATTAATTGGTCTAGTGTGGGACTTACATAACTCGAATTCTTAACAACATGCATATTTGCACAGCATGATATTTTGCATGGATCATACTTGGTGATCAATATTTCCTTTGCATGAGCATTCATTCATTCATTAATAATCTGACCATGCATTGCATTATCTGCATATTTGCCATGTTTATGCTTTGTTTTTATGTTATATATTTGCATATCGGTATGGATCTTAATTCGGGTTGAGATTGTTACTTAATTGATTTTACTTACTAGGCTAAGTGTAGCTGACGTCTTATGACAAACATTTGAGGTAACTTAGATGAGGAAAATAATGATTTTGGAGAGCAAGATGAAATATTATATTGTGAATATGTTAGACTTAATCAAAGCTTGGAGTGATTGCTACGTGAAGTTTTGCCACCAGATTTATCGCTTTATTATGTAGTTTAGATATTATGTATAGGAGGGATTTGGATTTTACTTGAAATAGGACTTTATTATTTTATTTTTCGCTGCCAGATTTTTATTTGTTATGGATGTAATAAGTGGGTTATTCTTTGAATATTTTTAATTAAATTAAATTCTTTTGAATTTTAGTAAATTACTGTTAATTATGGTTCGATATTGATTACCACTTCCGATTCCGATTGGGGTGAGAATCGCGGTTCGAACATAAGGGTTCTCACAAGAATTTCCTTAAGTTTGGGTCGTGACAAGAGGAATTGAGGCAGAAGGAGGATCTGAAGATCTGTACAGGATGAGTAGCCTCTCCAGCTGCTGCTCCTTGGCATGCAGCATCTGAGTCTGGTTTGTCAAGCCTTGAAGCTTCCCCTTGACAGCTGCTAACTCAGATTTTAAAAACTGTTGCAGCTCATCTGATGAAACAGTTTCAGGAATTGTTGGAACATGAGAGGATGAAGCCGGCTGTGAAGACTCCCCTTCAATGTCAGCCATGTGCTTGTCTTTAAAAAATTTCCTAGTAACCTGAATAGGTTTCCTAGGGTACACAAGAATATCTGATGGCTCTAGAATAACATGTTGAGACTTCAGTAGAGCAAAAATAAGAGAGGGGAAAGGAAGCACCCCATAAGTGGATTCGACTTCGGCATGACTCACAATTACTTCAAAAATATGTTTCCCAACATTGAAAGCCAGCCCAGTACCAATAATAAACAATAGGGAGGCTAAATCCCGAGAGATAGAAGAGGTGTGAAGACCGAGAAGCCAATTGGCCAATGCTATCTTATGGAGGATAGCATAATGCACACTGAGATCTGCAGAGAGAAAGGACTGACATTTGGGCCATTGAACAGTAACAAACCTAGTTAATTCCTTAATGACTAGGTTCATATCAAAGGACCGATCCAACTCTCAATCATGAGAGGAGGATGATGAGGATGTAGCACCATAGTATGCATTAATGATGGAAGGGGAGAAATCAAAGATTTTCCCACTGGTAAACACCTTACAGAAATTGGGGGAGGAGGAATCAGAAACCCCAATAGAAAGATTTGAGTAAGACTCATGAACGACAGAAGGTGCATAGGCACAAGCTTGACTGACTGTACCCATCAGACCATGGGTCTTTAAAAGATCAACAACACCAGA
>JAUPMG010000010.1:509121-527916 GCA_031762675.1 Pachysandra terminalis
AAGGAGTTGGTTAACCTAATTGTGAAGGTTCCTTCTCCTATTTATTGCTTGTAACTTTCGTCTACTAAATTAATGAAGAAGGGAGACTGAAGACTTTTTTCCTATTTTATAACTTCACTAACTGATTGGTAGCTATGGGCACATGAGAAATGAGATATTCATCTCACCTATGTGTGGCAATTGGTTGGGTTAGATTGCAATCTGGTCGAGTTGAATGTTTATATTAATGGGTCTCTGAAAAACCAACCACGCCCATTTATTAAACAGGTTGATGATGGCAATCCTAACCTGCACATCTAATCCATTTAACTCCTTTTATTTTAATAAAATTCGTTAACTTGATAATTACACATTATGTTACATTATACATTACATAAGGTATTAAAAAACTATTAAATATATTATCACATGTAATGCTACACACACACCGATGGACAATCCTAACCTGCATGTCTAATCATACCCCTCAACCACCAATGAAGTGAATCCTATCTATCTTTCCTCCCGGAGGCCTATCACCACCAGGTCGACCTCAATTCTAATAGCAAAGCCATCCCTAATAGGTCCAGAAAAGGCATGTAGACAATGCCCCTCACGGTCCGCGAATACCCCTCCAATTCTCAATAGGCCAAAACATTCATCCACATTGAATTTGACGACTCGCTGTCTAAAAGGTTCCATGTTATACGACTCCCGATAGTACTTGGAGATGAGTAGATGTCTTATAGAAGACCATAAGCATTATGAGAAATGGTTCAAAAACAAATCTTAATACTTTGCATAGCTGCTATGCTACTTTTGGATGGAGAAATTCCACTAGATGACACGAATTTAAGAGTGGGCCCAAACCACATGAATTGGTGATGTGGGCCATGTGTTACAACATGTTTGTAGAAGGTTGTTATGTATAGTTGCCCTTTCTAAAAATTCTTTCATAATCTTAGCCCAGATTGCCAGGGGGAAATTGAAACAAGAACACATTATGATATCTTAGCAAGCATCTGACACTATAAAGTTTAATTTCTTACTCAATAGGAGTACTCCTGCACTTCAATGAGCTGTATTGATCTGAGGCATAAACTGATACTGTGATCAATGACTCATTATTCTTGTTATAGAAAAGACTTCTAATCACCTCATCAGGGCTAATATTCAGGAAGCATATACGTTTGTTGTTTGCTGTCAACACCATAAAACAAGAGAGACCAGAACATTAGATATGCAAATAAGCACAAATAGTTCAGATCCACATTTTTTCTGTGCAAAACCCGTGGCAAAGGCATAAAGATCCATCATTTGATTTTTTTGACTAAGAAGATATCAGATGATTGTAGCCATCTGAAAGATCCTTGACTAAGAAGATAATGTGCAGAATATCAAATGGTTATGTTTATACAATTTGATTAATCCTTCACTGAGAAGTTGTAGAAATAGCAACCTGCCTGCCTGTGTTGTCAGTGTAAATGCACAAGCAGGAAGGATGATTTTTTTTCCTGTCCTCGTGCTAATGCAAATATTCAAAGATTAGAAGCAAAGAAAATAACATATACTTACCGCGGTTAAATGCAGCACAGAGGCCTGACTGAGCGAGAGCAAATATAACATCCTTTGCTGCAACAATTTCTATGACCTTGGATCTCTTCTTTAAAAATTGTACTCTAAAAAAGAAATGTGCTTTTGGATCTTGGGTATCAAATTCCTCCTGTATTGAAAGAGAAATGCAAAATATGAGTTTTAAGATCTAGAAGAGTGTGAAACCAACAAAAGTCCTAACTTTTAAAAGAAAACAGGCCGCAATTTATATGGATAACAAACTGAAACAACAGATTTCCTTATTTTCCATGGCCATAGTTTCCAGCCGGTCTCTCCTTCAGATTTCATCTCAATTGTTACTCATCAAAGGACCACAGATCTTGGTTACGTGATACATTACTGTATATAACGTTATCTGTTCAAGGTATTATATTAACAAGAGCAAATATGACATGACCAAATATCACCAAAATATATATATATATATATATATATGACATGACCATAGTGGTTTAGTATCTCTGTCACCAGAGAACAGAACTTGCTTCTGTCACCGGTTCTTGGAACAAAATCGTCTATGACACTTCCCTGTGGCCGTCACTATGGATTGGTTGTGATTGACTGAAACCAAGGATAATGCACTTGGAGTTATTTCAGAATTACGAAAATGCCACAATGCAAACCAATCGTGACCTAGTCACAAGACGATTTCTATCCCAGGTTCTTCTTACTAGAAAATATTTTTATATGGGCAAAATAAAACTAGACCACATGCAAAAGTATGTTGCATCCCCCTTCACTTGGAGGCTGTTACATATAGACCCATGGTGAAGAGTAGGCCTCATCCCAATATAGAACACAACCCGCAAGCTGCGCCCCCCACCTCAAGCAATACTGCCTCTATATGATACAAGTACTGGTGATGCAGAATTTGTAACAACCTGAAATTCGAATTCTTTATTCAGTAAAGTTTGAATTCATTAATACAAAAGCATCAACAGAGATAAAGTCCAAAGAGTTTGTCTTAAGATAGCCCAAACTGTCACGCAGCAGTTCTATCTATAGCGTTTCTTCCTGAATGTGATCTGTAAATAAGACAAAGGAGTCCAAAAGATGGGAGGTTGAGATGCCAGGTGTGTCAATAAGAACGTACACCACAGAGCAATGGAACCTCAGCATAGTGTAAAGGATCGTCCAATCCAACTCGGGATCGGACCGGGACGATCCCCCGATCCAAAACCGATCCCAAAATACCTAAAAAAGTATTGACTCGGTCTGATCCTGATACGGATCGTCCGATCCTGACAACCCGTTTCGGAATCGACGAGTTGGATCGTCCGGTTTTTTTTTTTTTTTTTAAAAAGTGAAACTCAAAAATTTCCAGAAGAGACAGGTGTCATGTGGGTCTTTAAAAGAAAAAATAATCAGAAATTTCCATATCCAAAGAGTTTACATCAGAAATTTCCAGATCCAAGATCCAAAGAGTTTCAATCAGAAATTTCAAGATCCAAAGAGTTTCCATCAGATCCAAGATCCAAGGAGTTGAGTTTCCATCAGAAATTTCCAGATCAGAAATTTCCAGATCCAAGATCCAAAGAGTTTCCATCATATCCAAAATCCAGAGAGTTTCCATCAGAAATTTTCAGATCCAAAGAGAGCTCAGACTTTAGAGAGAGAAAAAAGATTTCAGAGAAAGAAAGAAGAAGAAATCGTTTGAAGAAGAAGAACTCAGAAAGAAGATTTCAGTGAAAGAAAGAAGAAGAAATCGTTTGAAGAAAAACTCGGAAAGAAGAAGAAGATTTCAAACTTCAGATTTAAGAGAGAGAGAGAGAGAGAGAGAGCCAATTTGGGAGTTTTCCAAGAGAGAGACTTACCTGTACAAGGCTGCGATCAAGTTTCTTCTCTTCTTATTTTTTTTCTTTGCTATTCAAAGGTCCTTCAATCAAGTTTCTTCTCTACTTAGTTTTTTTTTCTTTGCCGATCAAAGGTTCCTTCAACTTAAAAGGATCTGAAAGAAGGCAAATATTGAAAGAAGCACCGTTTCTCTTTTTATTTAGATTTTTTGATGTTTTTCTGATTTTTTTTTTTAAAGTCCAGATCATGTTTTGGATCGTTACGGATCGTCCGATCCATGGTTGGATCGGCGATCCAACTCGGAATCGGACCGGAACGATACCCAATTCGAAACCGAGTTTAAACACTATGAACCTCAGTGTTCGAATGACACAAGTCTTTTTGTTTGTTTCCTTGATAAGTTATCACTCTTACTCTTTCAAGTATCTACGAATTTTTTACTTGAAGGTGATAGGTTCTTTTCAATGTTCCAACATTTATTCAAATTATGAGTAATTTTACCAATTTCTGAATTAACTGATTTGTGGGCAAGCTCTGCCATTTGTAGAGAAATCATCTAATAGCATCCTCTCTTGACCAGGACGTATGTCAATTAGATCAATGTCCACAGAGGAGCTTAGAAATATCTCCATGCAGTAATGCATATCCAAGTGTACGCGTTTTTAACGCGGCTAAGTTATTTTCAGAAGGATATTGTGGTAAGTCATTCGATCAAGTGAACTTGCTCTGTGATAGGTTGCCCTAAAGTCTAGAAGATCAAAAACTGAATGACGTGTGTTTCATACATAAAGTTTCATAAGGCAACGTTCCATTCTTATCACCGCCATACTCGATAAGATAAAAATCCCCTCAGATAAGATATACAACAGATATATAAGTAGTTGAGATTTTAACACGTGATGATATTGGGGTTTCTTTGTAATCTTCTTTACAGAGACGAGTCACTCGAGTTTCTGTAAACATTCCTCAGGATTTTGTCCCTTTTCTGAAGGATCTCCTTTTGGTAGTTCAATCCATGTTCCCTTCGAAAGAGACGGAAGTAACTTTATACCTTTTACAAGGTGATCCGTATATTTAACAAATTTTCCCATGTAGAGATCTTAAATGTAAGTCTCTCAGTAAGTAATTCGGTTTTCATGATCAATCATCCTTGTAGGACATAGTTATCACAGGATCTTCCAAGGTTTTGGGTAAAGTAACCAATTCGAATGCCTTTGAACCATACTTATTAAAAGCGGTCGCCTAGGAGACTAGGCGTTATTCCAGGGGTCCAGGCGATGCCCGCCTAGGCTGAATGCGCCTGGGTGACCGCCTGGAAACCTGGGCAACCGCCTAGGCAACCAGGCGACCGCCTAGTCGCCTAATTTGCCAGGACGGTTGCCGGGAAAGTGCTGAGAAAAAAATTATGAAAAAAAAAAAACATTTTTTTAATTGGTTTAAAACTTAAAGTCTTCTTAGACTTAATGTCTCAAGACTTAAGTTGTCTTTAGACTTAAAGTCTTCTTAGACTTAAAGTCTAAAGACTTAATTGTCTTTTTCAAGCTATCATTAACTTTGGAGAAGAAAAAAGAACTCCAGGGTTCAACTTCAACGACCAAACCCAAGGAAGGAAGAAACACTTGGACAACGACTGAGATTCAACATCCAAAAACACAAGTATTTTTATTTAAATCGTTAATTCTCTCTTTCTTTTGTTCGTCCACTTCTTGGACAGTTTTTTTTTTCTGAAATTTCTCACTCTCTCGTTCGCCCTCTTCTTGGACAGTTTTTTTTTTTCCGGAAATCTCTCTCTCTCTCTCTCTCTCTCTCTCTCTCTCTCTCTCTCTCGTTAGTCCTATTCTTGGACAGTTTTTTTTTTTTTTTTTTTTAATATGACAACTCTCTCTCGTTCATCCTCTTCTTGGACAGCCCAAACTTTTTTTTTTAAATCTCTGTTTTGAAATAATTTTTTTTTCCAAATTAAAATCTCTCTCTCTCTCTTTTAAATCTCTGTTCTTTCTTCCTAATTGTTCAAGGAACAGGCAAATCAACTTCCTAATTTCTGTTTTTTTAGTTATTTCATGTTATATTAATTGTTATTTCAAATATTGGCATATTACATTTCTATAAATGACATATATGGAAGTTATTCATCATAGCCCTTTTAAAAAAAAATGTCGCCTAGGCGCTCAGCTAGGTCTTTCGCCTAGGCTCGCCTAGGCGTTTTGATAACCTTGCTTT
This sequence comes from Pachysandra terminalis, assembly GCA_031762675.1. Classification (NCBI taxonomy): domain Eukaryota; kingdom Viridiplantae; phylum Streptophyta; class Magnoliopsida; order Buxales; family Buxaceae; genus Pachysandra; species Pachysandra terminalis. Next base: position 514,729 of record JAUPMG010000010.1, read on the forward strand.
GAACTGGACTTTAGTAAGAGAAGTGTGTGTCCTTCGAAGTACTCTTAAGTAAAGTGTACAAGTTAGTCCCATGAATCCATAACTGTCATTCGAAGATGACGTATGGAGCAAGGTAATAACATGCCTTCGAAGTACTCTTAAGTAAGAGAATTTAGACTGCCGAATCATCAACTAGTTAAATGATGTGACATATGCAGGTGTATCTTTTAAGCGTGTATACGCGTTTTAAGATCACGCCACGTATCCAAAGGGGAAAAATTTAGACTGCCGAATCATCAACTAGTTAAATGATAATAGGTGTCTAAGCAACAGAGGCAAAGAAGCCTATTGATTTACCCTAAGAAATTCATCTTGAATTATACGGCTCATGCAGGAGATCCTAAAAAGAAATTGGAGAGTAAAAGCAGCAAACCACTAGGGTTTCACTAAAAGAACAGATTGATAATCCTACAATACAAATACAAATCCTAATTACTACATTATAATCGTCTAATACCTTGAACCAGAACTATATTATCGAATCCGAACTGGAATCAATAGCCATCACTACGTTTCTAACAATACTAACAGTTACACCCATAGAACTATGATTACCTAAGAGCATAAGCAAAGACAGTAAAAACAGCATCAATTCAGCAAACATGATTCGGAAGCTCACATGATAGACAAATTGAACGAATCTAACTCAACGGAACGAGAAGAAACTTAACCTGGAGCTGAAAATTCCTGAATTGCTCATGCGTGTGCGAAGAAGCTCCATGAGCCATCCTCCGGAATCCCCCAATCTCTCGCTGTTGAAGCTTCTTTACGGAATTTTTGATTTCGCTTTCCCGGAGCTTTCGAACTGAACTACAGTGTTTGACTTCTCGCCCTCGTTTCTTCGCCGTGACTCGAGCTCGGAGACGAAGAAGCGATCTCTCTTCCATTTGTTTTTTATCTGCTAATGAAAGCAGAGAAACTAAAGAACACTGAAACGAAGAGCTTCAAAATAGTCAAAGTAACCTTGAAGCTGAATATCAGTTAGGGCTTCCCTCTCTCGACGCCGGCGGAGGAAAAAGAACGTTTATCTTCTCCAACCAAAACAGGAGATAATCTCCCAAATTTAGAATGAATTCAAAGAACGATTTTCGGACATGGTGTCAGAATCCGGCAAGGCGACTTCTGACTTCTCTTCTTTCTAGTTTTCTTTTTTTTTTTCTCGTTAGGAAATAGAAGATTCAGAAACGATGCATATACGCTTGGGTAATTTGTTTTAAAAAATAAAAGTCTATATATGGAAAAGGCATAGCTATATTGTGATTATCAATCTTAACCGTTGATTCTCAGTTGATTCAAAGTTTTTTATTTTTAAAAATAATGTACACTTTATGATATATATTGCTCTTACAAAAGCTGCTCGGTACTCATACTGTCTAGTAATTAAGGGAACAGCTATTGCCAAAGATATTTTGAGCCTTTTGGCTGCTTCCATTCTAGAGGTGGCAAACTGGCCCCGGCCTGGCCAACCTGACCTTATGTTTAGGTAGGCTTGGGCAGGAATAATTAGCTGTAGGGCCGGGCTGAAATTTAAGCCCGGTCGATTTTTAGGGTAAGGTGGATAATGTTATATTGTATAAAAACTACGGGTATTTTATTTCACTGTAATTCTCAACAAGGATATACGGGTATTATTATACAATACAAACAGTAAATACACATAGTTCGATACTATTTGTATATATAAACAGTAAAAGTAAATAGTAGTTACAAAGGGAAATAGTCCCTTATTGGCCGGAGCCGAAGAAAATGGCCAGAGACGGCCGGTGCCGAAGGATGGTTCGCCGGAGAGCGGTGCCGGAGGAGATGGACGGTGCCGAAGAGGAGTTCGCTGGAGGGGAGTCGGGAATCGCCTTGATTGCAGAGTCGAAGAGAAGAATTACAAGTTGGAAGCAAATGAGCCCCAATATACAATTTATAGATAGCGGTATGAAAATAAAATTTGAATCCGCACAGTTCCGATAAAACAGATAACCGGTAATGGGCCATGAATTGGACCCCCTGGAGTAATAGTAAAAGGCCAGGCCAATGGGTTGGATTGTTGGACCGGATTGATGAATAGTGCAAGGCCGATTCGATGAAGTGTAACTGGTTGATTTTGTACAGTGAGTTTGTACAGTTTTGCAAATTTGAACAGTGTTGTTGCTATTTTTGCTACAGTGGTTATGCAAGTATTAATTCTTTGACTGCATAAGAGAATCCCAGAGTGGTTGGATCGCTACAATCCACATCATCGCCAATGAGGAGATCATTAGGATCCTCGTTCGGATCTTGAGCAAATTGGTTGCCAAGAGCAAATAATTGATTATCGCCATGAGAGGAGGTCATGGAAACGGCATTTCCATGTAGAGATGTAGGAGGGGAAGAAAAGGAAGGCACAAATTTGTCTTTCATGAATTCCATGCATTTTAACATGAGCTCGTTATCAGAGATTAAAGGAAATTCCCTCTTTAATTGAATTTTAATTTATTCAAATGGATTTGAGGAAAGTGAAGATTCACTAGAAGGAAGACGAACAATTTTTGTTTCACAATGATCAATTAATTTTTTGATATTTTCCAAGGTTTCCTTTATTGGAAAACCAACCCACCAGCGATGGGCAAAGGTGCAGACCAAAATTGGTAAATGCAAATTATTTTGCTGGAAAGCAATATCCCATTTCCAGATCCAGGGAATTTCGATTTCGGAAAAGAATAATAAAGTATTATACCCATTGGGACTGATGAATTGCCTCGTAATTAAGGATGAAATTGTGAAAATTTCACAAAAGTAACATGAGGAATTGTAAGGGGCAAAATGTCGATATTAGGACCAAAATATTGCCACCAAGAAAATATCCAATTGAGATAATCAGTCTTTATTGACTAAGAACACATCTTGAAGAACCAAGTGTTCTTATGCGTTGAATTTTGATAGTAGAATGCATTGGTCTAGGCTGAGATATAAACCCAGTAATTAAAAGTAATATTTGTACCTGTAATCCGTTTAATGGAATTCGGATTAAGGCCCCATTCAGAGTGAGAAATGATTTTCTTAACAATGCACTTGTTATAAGCAATAATGAAATTATTCTTATTAGATTTTGTATGACTGATTTCACAACTACTCGTGGTAGTGAGGATAGGCTCATAAGCCTCACGGGTTCTACTAGCAGAACTGGAAAAATTAATATCATTAAGATATCGGGACATTAATTCACATGGCTCATTAGCCTATTGATCATCTCCTTTATTAAGATGTAAAATTAACTGAGTAAAATTACTCTTGGGAAGGAATTCTAGTATAGGAGTAGCCAAGGCTTCTGAAGTAGTTTTGGACTGGGGATTAGCCAAAAAGTCTCTTGATCGAGACTGAGATGGATACTGCATCTCATGATGAAATTCATTAGAATGTTGGACATAAATTTTCTGTTTTCCTTTTCCTCGGGAGGAATTTCTTCCTCAGGCAGGGTATGGTCTGCTCATGGTGATCCCTGCAAAACTCACGAGTGAGAAAATCATGAAGGGAGTTAAGTTCACCCTTAATATATTCAATTGAAAAATCAAAATTAGAGAGTTGAGCTTGCCGACTTGCAAAAAATTGTTTATAGACAATATTCTTAACATCTTTTTGTAAAATGGGTTTAGCAGAGCTACAATCAATTCGTAATAAGAATTGTTGATTTAATAAATCATCCTAAAACTTAAGGATACATTTAACAGTGTAAATAGTTTCTTTTTTAACAGTGGAATAATTTGCTTGGGCATTTTTCCAAGTTCCACTAGTAAAACGAACCAATTATTCTTTATTGGTAGAGGGGTTAAGTTGCTTGAGAATCCCTCCATATTCCAAATTAGAGGCATCAGTTTCAACAATTTTAGACCAATGAATATTGGCCAAAGATAAGCAAGGTAATTGCCTGATTTTTAATTTAATCTGTTGGACAGCCAAAGTATGCTAAGCAGTCCAAGGAGAAGGGTTTTTGCGAATACGTGAATACAGAATAGCTGTATCCTTAGCAAAGTCTCTATAATAGTCAGAAATATAATTCAAACTACCAAGAAATCGTTGCAATTGGGTTTTATCTTTAAGTTCGTCTAGAAACTTATAAGCAAATTCAATTGTACGATCAATAGGGAGAATTTCTCCTTCACAAATATTATGTCCCAAAAAGCGGACATTGGTTTGGAAAAGTTTCACTCCTTGGAGTTGTACTACCTTTTATATTGATAAGGCAGCTGAGAAAGAACGAGCATCTCCTCGTCTTGTTATTAATTACAGACCTTTAAATGATATTCTTCAATGGATCAGATATCTTATTCCTAATAAAAATGATTTATTAGATCGCCTGCAATTCGCAGCTATCTTTTCTAAATTTGACCTCAAATCAGGTTATTGGCAAATTCAAATTGCCCCTGAAGATATGTATAAAACTACCTTCACTGTCCCTTTTGGCCATTACCAATGGAATGTGATGTCTTTTGGACTTAAAAATGCACCTTTTGAATTCCAAAATATTATGAATGATATTTTCATTCCCTATTTTAATTTTTGTCTTGTTTATATTGATGACATACTCATATTCTCGTCTTCTATTGACCCTAACTTGGCATAGCTATTATAAAACTACTATAATTGAAATTCAAGTTACCGGATAATTATTTAAAGATAAATTGTCAACCTTTTTAAATTTTAATAAAATTAAAATATATTTTAAGTTTTCATAAGTAATATGATTAGTTATTATGTAATAACATAATATTTTTTTTATAAAAATTAAATAAATGCATTAAGTAGTAGGTACAGAATATTTGGACCAGACCGAACCAGACCAATCTAACATTAACCAGCACTTGACCCTTAAAATCGACTGGGCCTTAAATTTTGGCCCGGCCCTACAGGCTAATTATTATTGCCCAAGCCTACCTGAACACAAGGTCTGATTGGTCAGGCCGGGGCCAGTTTGCCACCTCTAGAATGGAAGCAGCCAAAAGGCTCAAAATAGCTTTGGCAATAGCTGTTCCCTTAATTACTAGACAATATGAGTACGGAGCAGCTTTTGTAAGCAATATATATCATAAAATGTATATTTATTTTAAAAATAAAATAAAATAAAAAAATTTGTTTGTTTTTTCTTTTTTTAATACATTATATATATAATCGTTTTTTTTTTTGGTCTCCCAAGGTATCCCCAAGCTTTGCTCCGAAGCGGGGACCTCTCCCAATAAGGTTTTCTGCATCCACAAGGACTCGATACCGAGACCACTTGCTTAAGCCACCCAAGCCCCTTCCACTCGGGCCAACCTCCGTTGGTATATATATAATCGTTGAGTCATGTCATGTGACAATGTGTTCAACCTTAAATAACTGCTTCTTATAACCATTTTCACTTAAACAAATATCTACCATTTTACACTTATTTAATCGTATAATATTCACGTCATCGTCTTATTCATGGTTCTTTTGGTTCAACCACCGGTAATCACTTGAACTCATGAGCCAGTAGCAAGGTTTCAAGGGACGGACCGATTAGGACCAGTCTGATCCTAAGCCATGATACAACTATTGTATCAAGTGGCTTTGGATAGAACTAGTCAATCAATACTAGTACGGATTGGCCAGTACAACTGGTTTAGTGATCAATACAACCGATCCAAAGTTTTGTTTTAGCTTATAAATAGAATGGTCCAAAGGGTATCGACCTGGACCAGTGCAATCGATCCAAAGTTTTTTTTAGCTTATAAATAGAACGGTCCAAAGGGTATCGACTTGGACCAGTGCGACAACCGATACTACCATTATGACCATCGATCCAATGATTGGCCCTACGGATCTAATTATTTTTATTTTTTTTAAATGGGTGGTCTAACTTTTGTACCGGATCCAAACTTGCCGGTACCAGCTGATATCGCCGGTCCGGACCGAGAAACCGGTCCGATATGTGATCCCTAGAGTTAAAACCTTGGCCAGTAGTCTTTCTTTCTCTTTTCATTCGCAGGTCCGGAACAATTAGTATAACCCGTGTGAATCAACCTTATCATGCTTATTAGACAATGATTTGAAACAAAAGTCAAAAAGGGTAATTTTGTAATTTTGTACTCATCAAAATCAGGAGTTTTTAGCTGTTTTCTCATTTGTTTTTTTTTTTTTGGCAGCACAGACGTACTCAAACGCAACTCTTTCTCTCTCTAGACTCTACTGTTAGTTACCTCAGAGAGGGAGAGAGGGAGAGAGAGAGAGAGAGGTAAAAGAGAAGAAAGATGATTGATTTGAGAAAGGAGTAAAGCGAAAACCATCGACAGCTATGAGTCTAAGGTAGGGTTTTTGTAAACCAAAAAAAGAAAGAAATGGAGAAAAGAAGCGTCCTTTGAAACCAAGCGAAGAAAAGACGAAAGACAGAAACACTGAGGAAGATAAAACAACCTGAAAACGAAAATGTCCAGAGGCAAAGGAACCGAAATCGAAGATCCGTTCGACGACAGAAAAGCTCGACAGCAACACCAGGTAAAGATTGAAGTTTCAGTCGATCTGTCTCTTTTTGCTTATTGGAATCCGTTATCTTGAAGCTTCAAATCACACATTTCTTTCAATTATATGTTTGCAAGAATCCGATTTTAAATCGGTAGGGTTTTTGAAGCATTTGAGTTCAGAATTTGAGCATTTGAAATTCTCTGCAAATCGTGTTTGGGATTGCTATAAATGGTTGGGTTTTTGTTTCTATTATTCATTATGCCATTGTTTCTGCTAGTTGGAAATCTGATTATGTTTTGAGAGAAATGGTTATGGCAATAAGCTTATTGTTTTTTGTGCCGCAAAGCATGCTACGTTCAACTATCATTTTGGTTCCCTCCTTCGTATTTCTCTTCTCAAATCAGATCTGAAGTGTATTTAACTATTCCTGGAAAAAACAAAATATGATTTTGATCAAAAATTTAATTTTTGGATCATTTAGTTACCCATTTTGGTTTTGGAATTCTCTGGAATTGAAAGATTGATGAGTGTTTGGGTGAAGAATTGAAGGTTTTATTGATCATCAGTGGGGATCTGCATAATGTGTGTGTATGTATACATATTTGTTTAGGAAAGAATTATTTTTGTATTTGAGATGTTTATTTCCATCCAAAAAATTTGAATTTCATATTGTTATTTTTCTAAAAATAGTTACTTTGCAGAATCACAACTCCAGCTTTCATGGTTATTGATTTTGAATCATTAATTACTCCGGCTTCTGAGGATTCAGAAATTGAATTGTTGAGAAAGTACATTGTGCTACAAGTGAGAAGTCAGGGAGGAGATATCATTCCTATAGTTATACGAAAATGAAATCTGACACACCTCTTGATTATGCAGTATTCCAACTATCACCGAAGCGCTCAAGGTGAGAGTGGAACTTGTAGGTTCAATATTCTAGTTATTGTCCAGTTGCAGTTTTTGTACTTATCCCTTTTTCTTCTGCTTGGCAGATGTGAGTTGTTTGTTTCAGGCGAGGGGGATACTGAAAAGCTTGCATCAGGTTTGCTAAAGCCGTTTGTGACTCATTTAAAAGTTGCAGAAGAGCAAGTGGCTCAGGCGGTTCAGTCAATTAGGTTAGAAATTCAGAAAAACAAAAATGCTGGAACGTGGTTCACAAAAGGAACTCTTGAGAGGTTCGGCACACAAATTATTTTCTTTCTCCCTGTCATGATTGTGGACTGGACTTTTTTTAGTAATTAGAATCCAAGCCCATGTGACATCATTTTCAAGCTTTTGTCACTTCTTGGAAATCTGGATATGCTTATCTCACATTTAATTGGGCTTCATGCTTGCAGGTTTGTACGATTTGTTAGTACACCAGAAGTCTTGGAAATGGTTAATACATTTGATGCAGAGATGTCTCAGTTGGAAGCTGCCCAGAGAATTTATTCGCAGGTAGTAGTCTCCATTGTATTTATATGTATGACTTCTATGATAGTAAAGGAAACTGAATTCCTCGTAGATTTCACTGAATTTGAATGGTATTCTACTTCAGGGAGCAGGAGATCAGCTTTCTGGTGCATTGGGTATGTTTCATCATATTTTGATGGCTTTAAGTAGTTAATAGTTGGGTCATTCCCCTTAAATTGGGTTGCATCCATGAAATTCGATACCTATCAAACACTTATACATTGAATGTACTCTCAATGTTTCTTTATTTGTATTAGGATTTGTTTTCCAGCTGAAAAGCAACTGTAGTGTTCTTTTCCTTTTTGTTTTTTTAGAGTAACTTTTTATTGCATACTGCAAGCTTCATGAAGAAGATTCTCAGATGTCTATTTTAGTGTATATTTGATTTTGTTATTTAAAATTGAAGTAGAAGTATCTCTTTTTCTGACGAATTTCCATTCAAGGACCATATCATCAGTTTGATAATCCTCCCCCCTCCCCCCATCAAGGACCATAGAGTTATGCTAATATCTTTATATTTGGTTGGAACTTATGGAGTCATTTTCTTTTACAAGGTTGGCTGGGGAGACCAGGCACTTTTAGAAGCTTCGTGTTTGGATGGGTAGCTTTTAGGTCAATACTAGGTGTATTCTTGTAGTGAGGATTACATGAAAATGCTGGAGACAAGTTTTGATTAGGAAATAATAAAGAAGACAGAATTCATAGCATTAAATGTCAGAAAAGGAAAGGCCAGTCTAACCAAATTTTGTAGTACACATACCTTATTAGTTATTGTTATTTATCTTTTTCTCTTAAGTCCATCAGTATTGATGTCATAGATCTATATTGAGGCTTCATCTCTTGACTCTGCTCTCCTTGTGCAACCTACCATTACATATTAAATAAATATACAAGGAAAAAACAGGGTGTTATGTACCAAAAATTTCCATCTATCTCATTTCTCAACGATCTACAGTAACCATAGGCTCACATTGATTATGGATGACTTTATGATTGAAGAGGAGGTGCTTTGGTATGTGCTATGTACGGATAATGTGGTTTCACTGGATCAAACTAGAGAGGGAGCAAATACAATGAATTGTGGTGGTTGGGAAAGGGATGGGATGCCTTGAGATCAAAAGTTCCAAATGAGGTTGAATTAAGACTCACTATAAAGGTTTTTATTTATTTTTTATTATTATTGTTTTTTTAACAAATGAGAATAGGAGTGAAGCATTGATTAGAATTGAGAACTATGAAATTCCTGTAAGTGACTAGTTCCGCTATCTTGAGTCAATTATACATGAAGAGGGAGATAATAAAAAATATATTATGCATAGAATTAGAGTTGGAAGGTTAAAGTGGAGATAATGAAGAGGTTATTCCTCGTAGGAAGGTGATTGATGAGTTCTACGCATGCTAAAAGGTTACAAGACAGTTATTAGATTTGTGATTATGTATGTGACAAAGCGTTGGCCAATTAGGACGAAACACATTTATAGGATAAGCATTGCCAAGATGGGGACATTGAAATGGATGTAGGGCTATAAATGAGTCGAGCTTAGCCCAATCAGCCCATGCTCCTTAGTTGGAATGGGCTTAGGCATGGTTCAAACTCATTAACATTTAGTGAGATGAGATCAGGCTTGGCTCAGGCTCAACTAGTTAAAGGCTTGGATTTGGCCCAATTATGTTATTGGGCACCACTCATTAGTTACAAATCTTCAAATCCTATGACTATAGTTTATAAATGAAATGTAAATTATAAAGAATTATATATTTTTGGAAGTTCAAACCTATAATAAGTAATTGAATGAATAATAAATATATTTTATGTCAAGTTTTTGAGCCTAGCTTTAATTAAGTTGAATCCATCCAAACTCTGCTCAAACTTGTCAGTCAAATGAGTTCTTTTCTTTTCTTTTAAGGCTGAGTTCTTTTCTTCTCTTTTAAGGCTTGGTTGCAAGCCTAATAAATGAACTTCTGCTTGGCTCTTGTGAGTTGTGCTAGTTTGGCTCATTGGATGTGTGGAAAGACTAAGAAAGTTAATGATGACGGACACATCATGGAAACTTTGATAGAATTTCAACAAATTAGAGATTTAGGCATGATAATAGGGTTGGCTAACAGAATTTTGGGCTCAAGATATAGAAAATCAGAATTTTGCAAAGGTTTTTGTTAGAAAGAGTAAATAATGGGATGCAGGAATGTAGCAGTCAACTAGCATAAATCAGTTGATTCAGATCTAGAAGGACTTGCAAGCTGCAAGCAATTCAAACTAGAACTATAAAGTGTCAGAACTTTGAGAACCGAACCTAGAAATTGAATTAAAAGCAATAGATTTGAGAAGCAAACTAGAGTTATAGCAGAAATTGTATTACGAAAAGTCGATGGATTACTAGAACTTCTAGTAGAGATCCACGATTTGATGACGAGGTTTAAGACGGTGTCTCATCAACTCAGGTCTAAAGCGTCTCACCTAAGAAGAAGTAGCTATTGGAGCCTAAACTTGTGTAGTTCATTAATAATAATAGACAATCTCTACAATGAATTGAACACTTTAATTGGGCTAGAGAAGAGAGCAAGACAGCTAGACTACTCCTAATCATAATTCGAAGTTGTATTTACCTGCTGGTTGATGTTAGTTTTATCATTATCTTGACTTTTTTGTCAGTACACCTTTTGTGTACCGCCTTTATTTATACATATACTCTTACCATATATGAAATGAACCCATTTACTGATTAAAAAAAAGAAGTATTTTTAAAAATAGAACTGTTCCTATTTTAGTTAATATACGCTGAACCAAAATAGAAACTGTTGCAAAATATCGACTTAAGATTCCTAAACCTACAACATCTTTAACAGAAATAGAAACTACTATTAAGAGTTAACTAACACTACTACTAAAAACATTAAACACCTTCTAAAATAAATAGAACTACTAAAATAAATATTATCTTTTGGGGGTTTCCGAGAAGGCAATCTCCAACCCCAGCATTAACTGACACTACATCCGTATTTTGACCATAACTCTCACAAATCATCTCTGAATCACATGGTAATGGGCTTGTTTCACAGGTACTTGAATAAGCTACCAGACAACATTAATTGATTTCAGACAAATAATAATAAGTGGCAAAACTTTGGGAGTTCATGAATGGTTACAAATAGCCTAGGACGGGAATTTAAAACTTAATTGTGGCAATCGCAACAATGCTCTTTCTATTTCCTTACTGTCTTGATGATGTATTGTCTAGGAGCCAACTTATGGTTTTCTGCAAGATTTCAGAGAGTTACTTCAACGGCCATGGCACATACAAATTTACCTATTAGGAGAGGAGTTATTATGCCGCTGTACTTACTAATATGGGCCTCATTCTAGTACATCGGTTACGTAATTGCCCCCAAAGGCTGGCTGTCATGCCCTGTATGCTTATCTAGTGGGATCTACTACTCCCTGTCGGGGTTCATCTCGTGGTGCAAGGATTCATTAAATAGGATATACCCATTTCATTTTGATAATTTGGATAGGGTGATTGCATCATCCATTTCATTTGGGAGGTGTAAAAGAGTGGGAAAGTAGAAGGTGTGACTCTGGATAGCTACTGGCTTTAATGAAGCTTCACGTAAAAAAGAACTGCGGATACAATTTCGACAGATTGGATATTCAAGCATGATTCATTGCCAACCCCAGCTAGTTGGGATAAGGCATTTTTGTTGATTGACCATCTCCAAACAGTCCTCTTGTTTATATTATGTTGACTCAAGACTGGTTTGGGGATAGACTAGGTCATGAGTAACGGGAAAATTAACTGATTTTAGTATATGTGTATGTGCTTATTTTCAAATTTCCTTCTAACAGATTTGTTTTGATGCTTTATCCTGTGCTGGCATCTTCAATCTTCATTTTGGTTGTGTTTGGTTAGCCAGAATCCATAGGAAAGGAAAACCAACTTGCCAATGAAATTCGTGTGTTTGGTTCATTGGAAAACGTGGGTCTATGAAAGTGCTTTTCCACATGGACCATTGATTCTTGGGATTAAAGAGGGATACTACTGTGGATTCTATTTACCAACTTTTTAATGGTCCTAACATAGACTAATGGAGTAGCTCCCTCCTCTCTCTCTCTCTCTCTACACACACACTCACACACACACATATATATATTGTTTTGAACTTATGATGAGTATTGACAGTGAATGTGGTAAAATAATCCTTTCCTTATCAATTTTATATGTTTTTATATATATATTTTTTGGATTTTCATTGGGAAAGGCGGGAGTAAAGAAAAACTGATGTCAAAATGTCACTAATCATAAATACCTTTTATCAGTTTATAGATGGCACTGTGTTGGAAGATTTCCTAGATTTCCCAGAGAGTAAACAGAAATATAAAATCTTTCTAAGTATTAAGTTTCTTGCATGTTTACTGGTATAGAGGAAAATATAGCAATTTTTTTTAAATGTTTGAGATGTTTTAAAATAGTAGGATACGCGTGGTTACTTTGCTATGAATGTATTCCTTTAGTATATGTGTAATACTATGGATAGAGGAAGAAGTGATTTTACTGAAAATCATATTAAGTTAATACTGATAGATGTGTTACAGAACAAGCTGAAGCCATCTGTTAATATGTTTGGTATATTTGTTCCACTTCATTCCGTACAAGCCATTGACAAACAGACGTCCTTTATTTCTTTTTGGTCCTGGATTGAATTATCTATATAAACTTAGATTTTTGAATGAAGTTTGATTTTTTCCTGGATATAATAGCCATTGACAAACAGACATCCTTTATTTCTTTTTGGTCCTGGATTTGAATTATCTATATAAACTTAGATTTTTGAATGAAGTTTGATTTTTTCCTGGACATAATAGCCATTGACAAACAGACATCCTTTATTTCTTTTTGGTTCTGGATTTGAATTATCTATATAAACTTAGATTTTTGAATGAAGTTTGATTTTTTCTTGGCGAATATTTATGACTGTAATTCGACCCAGGTGGAGATGAAACCGGGGCCACAGCAATTGCAGATGTAACAAAGTAAGTTCCTTCTCATTTCTACAAAAGAAATAAAAAAAGTAAGTTCCTTTTAATTTGTTTGAATGGATTAAATGGTGATTTGTTTATCAAGTCGTATGAAAATTTGAACACCTTTTATGCCAAAAGCTAGACTCTTTTTTTTTTATAACTTGGGTGTCCGGGCCTTAGGCCCGACTAATCCCAAGTAGGAGGCTTGCGTAGCAACCCACCGCCACGACCTC
>JAUPMG010000010.1:528016-539047 GCA_031762675.1 Pachysandra terminalis
TTTGCTTGTCCTGCTTATCAGGAAAGAGCTTCTGAGGGCAATTGATTTGCGGCTTGTTGCGGTTAGGCAAGACTTGATCACGGCCTGTGCTCGAGCATCAGCTGCTGGTTTCATCTCTGACACAGTGTTGGAACTTCAACTATTTGCGGATCGCTTTGGTGCCCATTGCTTAAAGTAAGAATTTAAGAAAATCTGTCTTCAAATAATTGCTTTGTATCTCTTCTGGCCAGATCTTGTTCAGTCTTATACAAGCTAAATGTTTGCTACGAGAAGAGCTGGGCCTGTTAGCTGCAAAGAGGATGGTCGATGCCTTTTGCCAGAAGGTGGTCCCACTTTTCTGCAGTGATGTTGTACTTCCCGAATACGTCTGGGGGTTCAACGTTGTTTTGAGGCAAGCTTTAGTATAAGACATTAGGGTTTTACTACAAGATCTATACAAATCTTTAGGGTTCTATACTTGAAATTTGAGTGTAAAAGTGCATTCTTTATCCTTTCTACTATCGCGGGTTCAACCAAAAAGTGTTGTTAGGATGCATCCTTGTTTGTTTAACTTGCCTTTGCATTGGCTTTATCTGCAAATCAGCAAAATAAAGGCCACACATGTAACACTTTTTGGGTGAATCCGTAATAGTAAAAAGGATGCACTCTTGTGTTCAATTCCGGGGTACAGTACCCAAAAAAAAAAAATTTGTTTCTGAACTATAGTTTTCCTCCGATTATAAGATTCAGATCTGAAGATTTATTTGTCATTCATTCAAGCTAAAGATTAAAATCTCTAACCTGTGATGAAACTATACCTAGAATACCATTTTGCTGAACGGGCTCGAACCAAACAAATCACTTCTTTCTGTTTTATAAACAATTGGATACTTATTCCCATTTGTCCCGACAGCGATCCAATTATAACCCTTCATCAAACAGACTAACGGCTTTATCAGCAGAATCGTTTGTTCAGTTAGATACAAAGAAATAATATGCAGCTCCAACTCCATGTTGCTGGAGTTTCTGTGGTTCATAGTTGCAGCTGCAGTTATTAACAGGAAATATCCATGTATAGGTATAACAAGAAATGGGGCACCAGTAAGCTTAACAGTTGAAACCCAAGATCTAATGATTCTTATCCTAAAGAAACAAAATGCAATCAGGTCATGAAAAACCTGATTCGCCGTCATCCATCCTTGTGTATTTTTAACTAAATCACAGGTCTACTTATCCCTGATTCGCCGCCTTCTATCCTTGATATTTGCAGCAGAAGTGCAATGCATTGGCAGCTTACTTCTGAAGTGTCTCATAATAACAGATGGACATAAAAACTTACTAAACTTGTATGCCCATGCCCAAGCCAGGGACTAACTCAAATTTTCCAATCACCGGAATCTTATCTATGGTCTAAATTTATAAAAGAACATAATACTGACAGAGATATGTATAACACAATAAGTAAAAGACAAAACTGTACATGTGATGATATGACGGGTATGGCAGTTTTGATGAGCGTTTTCGACTGCTTGTGAAACATTTCACGATTCCCCATATTTTTTTCTTACTATTTTTTTTTTTTGTTCTTTGCAGTGAAGCTTGCAGAAAATTCATTTCAGTGAGCCAGAGACGGCCGGATCTGATAAACATATGGAATGCCGGAGGTGACGATCGAGCAGTCCGATCTTCTTCTGGGTCGGACATGTCCATCGACGATCCAACTCCCACCGAAGAAAACGACCGCTTGAGACCTAATGGGACCCAACAACAATACCTCGAGCAATCAAATCCATCCACGTGTCAGCAGCCCAGATCCTCCTCCGCCACCTTCCCAATACGGCGTTCCTTGAGGGAATCGAGCAGAGAAAACGACGAGCCGGCGGCTGCAAAGGAGGAGGAGAAGAAGCAGGACGAGTCTGTGACCGAGTCGTCTCAGGCTAGTCAACAACCTACAAGGCGGCTCAGTGTGCAGGACCGTATCAACTTGTTTGAGAACAAGCAGAAGGAGCAACAGTCTGGTGGTAGTGGTGGTAAGGTCGTTGTTGGGAAGTCTGCAGAGCTTCTTAAGAAGGTTCCTTCCGTCGTGTCGTCGTCATCGTCAGCTCCCCAACCTGTTGTGGAGAAGACTGTCTTGAGGAGATGGAGTGGGGCCAGTGATATGAGTCTTGAATTGAATAATGAAAGGAAAGAACTTGATAGCTCT
The DNA here is from genome assembly GCA_031762675.1 of Pachysandra terminalis. Lineage (NCBI taxonomy): Eukaryota > Viridiplantae > Streptophyta > Magnoliopsida > Buxales > Buxaceae > Pachysandra > Pachysandra terminalis. The sequence goes on from JAUPMG010000010.1 coordinate 530,199, forward strand.
GCGAGTACTCCCTGTTCATCCTCGAATTCTCAGACCCAGTTTGGCACATTCACCAACGTATCTGATGATAAGGATCTGAGGGGACTGAGAGATACAGCAACTTCTTTACTGAAAGATCGTGCTGTTTCTCAAACCCAGGTTGGAGGTGGAGGCTCTCTTGGTAGAGAAGAGGATTCAAGGACAAGGGTTCGAATTGGTTCTGATACCCAGTTAAGGGTTTTTTCCGGCAGGTCGAATGATGCTGAGTTGGGAGATCGAATCGTTTTCCAACCCCAATCGAAGGCTTCCTCAGGTGGAGCAGAACAGAACAGGGGTGAAGATTCTGATTTGAAGGATCAATCAGCTTCTCAGTCTCAATTCAGATCTTTTTCTGGTGGATCATCAGAGCAGGTTAGATTAAGAAAAGCAGCATCTGAGACGCTGTTCAAGACATCTTCTGATGGAGCAGAGAGTGCCAGAGTCAAAGACCAAGTAGCATCTCAAACTCGGATCCAATTCAAAGCTTGTTTGAGCAAAGTGGATGATGATCGATCAGAAAAATCTTCAAACAAAGTAAAGGATTTTGGGCTGAGAGATCAGCATGCTACTCATCCCAAATTCAGGGCATATTCAAGTACAGTAGTGGATACTGGATTGGATTTGAATCAACCATCAGCTTTTCAGATCCAGTTGAAACCTTCCTTGGGGAATTTTGAAGGTGGCAAGAATCAGGAAGCCTCTCAACCAAGGTACCAAGGTTTTGAAGGGGATCTGTTGTCTCCTCAGTCAGAGTGGAAATCTTTCCCCGGGGGAGTGGAGGAAGTACAGAGGATAAACTTGGTGTCATCTAAGGTGCAAGTTGTGAGTTCCTCATCCAAAATTGAAGATTCTGGTCACCAGGGATTGAAGTTGCAGAGACAAATTTCTCTTCCTGAGCAGAGCAAGAAGTCGCACAGTAGGAGGGTTGAGAGAAATCCTGCTTATGGAAATGGTGAGCCAGTTCCTGGGAGGAAGTTTACAGAAAGTCAGGAGATCCTTGATTCAATGTCAACGGCTCCAGTGGCTCAGAAGCTACGTCAGTCGAAAGGAAATCAGGAACTCAATGACGAGCTGCAAATGAAGGCTAACGAGCTTGAGAGGCTTTTTGCAGAACACAAGCTACGTGTTCCTCTAGATCAATCTGTTTCGGTGAGGAGAAGCAGACAATCTGACATGCAGGTTGACCAGTTTTCGAGTTCCGTATACAGGAAGCGAGCAGAGGTTCCTCCGGCTCGATTGCCTAACAAAAATTCAGTAAGGGAACCATCTGGGAGTTCCAGTAATACAGTGGACTTTGATGTTAATTCCATAATGAAGATGGTAGATGGTCAGGACTATGGTAATAGTCTGAAGCAGAATACCTCTGATCTTGGTTTGTCCGATGACTCTAGAGGAAAGTTCTATGATAGGTATATGCAGAAACGAAACGCAAAACTGAGGGAACAATCGGTTTCTCAAAGAGCTCAGAAGGAAGCGAAGATGAAGGCCATGCAGGATAGCCTTGAACGTAGTAGAGCTGAGTTGAAGTCCAAGTTTCCAGTATCTGCAGACAGACAGGATTCTGCATTTAAAGCTCATCGTCGTGCAGAAAAGATGAGATCTTTCAATGTTCGTTCATCTATGAAGAATAGAGAGCAGGTATCCCCGTTTCAACGATGTTTCTGAGAAATAATTCTTCAACTGTTACTAGTTTGCTTGAATGTTCCTGTTGAAAAATTTGGAAGTCTGTTTACGGTTTACTTGTAGCTAATTTAGATAATGTTTTCCTTTTTTGGCGGCAGGCAACCGAGTCTGCCCAGAGTGAAGAAGATGAAGATATATCAAAACATCTGGATCGGTCTTGTTATGAACAAGATATATCTGTTAACGAGGCATTTTTGGAAGATAGTTTTTCCAGAAGTACCCAATCTAGGAAGCTTTTATCCAATAGGAGTTTATCTTCCTCCATTCCTAGAACTTCTGCAGCACCAGTTCCGAGATTATCTGTCAAAGCACCAAACTCTAATTCGGGAAGGCGACGGACTCAACTAGAAAATCCTCTTGCACAATCAGTTCCCAACTTCTTGGAATTGAGAAAAGAAAACACAAAACCTTCATTGGGAATCAGCAAGACAACCCCCCGCTCACAATTTAGGAGCTTTAACCGCAGCAAGAGCTCCAGCGAGGAACTACCCCTTGTCAAGGAAGATAAGCCACGGTGGTCGCAGTCCATGGGAAAGATCATTGCAAGTCCCGGTGAGTTGAAGGACTTGTCACCTCTCAACCCTGATGGGGTTGTTTTGGCACCACTACAATATGGTGAAGATCAAACTGAGCAGAGCTTTTACAGCAAAGTTTCAAAAATTGGTGAGTCAAAGCCCTTTCTTAGAAAGGGTAACGGTATAGGTCCTGGTGCTGGAGCTGGTATTGCTAAGATGAAAGATTCAATGGCATCTGAAGAGATTAAAAATGAAGAAGAATCTGACGAATTTGGGGATCAGCCAGAAGATTCAGTAGACATGGTCAAAGAGGAGGGGGAAGAAGAATTTGAAACAATCCCGGCTGAAGAGGCTCTTAAAGATGTTGATTTTCCTGCCGACTATGATATTGAAAAACCAAGACTAAGTGAAGAATCTGAAAAATCTGGTTATCCTGGGTCAGAAAATGGAGAAAACGTGAGGTCACTTTCCCAAGTGGATCATGATTCAGTTGTTGAAGTGGCTGCTCTGGTTCCGTCCGCGTTCCATGCAGGAGGGCTTGTGCAGGGCTCACCAGGAGAAAGCCCTGCATCATGGAACTCTCGGATGCATCATTCATTTTCTTACACACATGAGACATCAGATATTGATGCTTCCGTGGATTCCCCAATGGGAAGTCCTGCATCATGGAATTCCCATTCTCTTGCACAGATGGATGCTGATGCAGCTCGGATGAGGAAGAAATGGGGTAGTGCTCATAAACCAACTCTTGTAGCCAATGCCTCTCATAATCAATCTCGCAAGGATATGACAAAAGGGTTTAAGCGATTATTAAAGTTTGGGAGGAAAAGCCGTGGGTCAGAGAGTCTGGTGGATTGGATTTCTGCTACAACTTCTGAAGGAGATGACGATACAGAAGATGGAAGGGATCCGGCAAATCGGTCTTCAGAGGATTTACGGAAGTCAAGAATGGGGTTTTCACAGGGTCATCCTTCTTATGATGGCTTCAACGATGGTGAATTATTTAACCAACAAGGTTTCCTGTTATCTTTATGAATTTTTATTCTCTCTCTCTCTTTTGTTTTTAATCCATTGGTTGAATACTTGATTAAATCAAGTCAGGTTTCGAAAAAAGAAAGACTTTTTTTCTTTTTTAAATTGAAAATCTTTATATACTTTTAGCCAGCTTTGAGCTTTTGTTTCTTGAATTTTGGCAGTTTTCAGATATAATAGTAATGCATACAATATGGATACAACGCCAGGTTGTCTGGTGAAGCGCTCTAAACTTAGGAACCTGGTGAGACAGATTATCAATGTGGCAGCATATTTGGAGAATCCCACTGGTTCACATGTACTTCCAGTCAACCCCACGTTACATACTAAATTTTGGCTCCCACATGTCCAGAAAATGTCTCTTCTTCTTGCATCTTTCTTGCGGTGAACTTAAGAAATGACTAAAAAATTCGACGGATGCTGTTACACATGAGAAAATCTATTAAACATGCATTAATAGGACTTATGTAGGTTCAAATATCGTCCATTTTCTATCCAGAGGTTCCTTTGTCTGCTGGGTGTGTCTGGGTTTGGCAACATCATTCTTCCATGTGCAGAAAAAGCCATGTCTCACCAGACAACTAAACCTGATGAGGCAGACCAGAATACCTTTTGCTTATATATGTACATTTTATATTTCAAGGAATTCCTGATGGGGAGAGTGTACATCTAGGTGGGGAATTAAACAACCCTGTAGGAGTAGATTGTGGAGGATATGATAGAGCACATAGAGGGTGAGATTTTGGACAGAAAATGAGATAGCTTAAGTAATTGTTGAGTTTATGAGGGATTTCCGCTTGCATTAACCGAGAAGTTTTAGAAGAGAGTTTGAACATTTTATGCCTTCAAGAGTGCATCGTACTCGAGTCAAATCAGTCTTTTTATTTCTCAGGAGGAATGATTGAGATACTAATATGCAGAGACTACAAAATTATTTTGGGACAAGGTCTAGAGACACAAAATAGCCTAATGGTGATGGATATGAGTGCAGGACAGGGAAAAACAATGACGCTAAACAATAGACATATAATGGTCTTTGAAATAAATTGGGTGAAAAAAAGGATAGTAAATATGCATATAAACTTGCAAGACTAGAGACAGGAAGATTAGGTGCTTATATCGTATAAGATGCATTAAGTGTGATGTTTAAGGAGATTTAGTAAAGATGAAGATACATGTGGAGGATATTTGTACTAATGGTGAATGAATTAGGGGCTGTAATTTAAGTGGAGATTTGCATTACGATGGTAGGAGACAATAACCATGCATGTAGGTTTAGGGCAACTAAAGAGAAGGGAGATTGTTCAAGGTTAAAACAGAAAGTTTGTAGGATTGGACAGTACTCCAATTGCATGAGGAAATACATGAGAGAGATTAGTGTAGCTAGAATTTTAAGGACTTGGAAAAAGACAGATGCTCAGAGAAGCACTACAGTACCCATTATATGCTAGATCATAAGAGAGTTCCAAAGTGTTGCACATTATATGAGAATTAAGTTTACAAGTCACACTAGGGAATTATGGAGAAGACTAACGTGGCAAATAGTAAGACAAATAACACAGGTCAGTTTGGTTTCATGATAGGGATGGCAGAAAAGTCTGGTGCGACAGATTGTGATGACAGAGCAGGATTTGTGTTGCAGACCCCAACTAGTTGGGATAAAGGCATTTTCTTTCTTCATCTTGTACTGCAAAACGCTTAAAAAACTCAACGGTTACTTTACATGTAATAAACTGCTACACATGCACTAATGGGGTTTGAGTTTCGAATCATTATGTATTTTCTGCTTTGCTTCTTTTGAAGGATGTTTTCCTCTTGTTTTGTTTCCCGCTTTTAGGCCTGTTCTAAAAGCCGTGGAAGTTTTCCCCTTCTATTTTTATATATTTCACGAGTTATCAAAAAATAAAATAAAAACGGGGCTTATGTGGGCCAAGTATTTTCCACATAGCCCATCTAGAGGTCCCCTGATAGTTAGATAGTTTGGATTGGCCACATCATCTTCCCAGGTAGCAGAAAGACCAGAATACTTTCTGTAGTATATAAATCTCAGGCAAATTTTCCACGTGGCAAAATTCCATCCTCTTAATCTAATGTCTTTCTTAACTCGAGGAAATGCTCAAGTAGTCCGTGGCCTGTCCCGAGGGTCCCCATTCAGGTGGATGTCATGGATTTGCCACATTGTACCATTTCTTAGGAACTAGGACAACCCCCATGTCTCGCCAGGAAATTCAACCTGGTGAGATAAACCGGGAATTCTTTCTCCTGGCTTCATTTGTTCTCCAATATTTGAATGAATCACATAGTTTGAAATCTGTTCATATATTTTTGCTCTTTAATGTTGGAGGTTCCAAGGACCCTGTTGATATTGGAGGCTTTTCTATGCGTTCTGTAAGTTCATTTGAGAATGGAGGCCTTACAAGTCACAACAACTGTCTTTAACAGGGTTATTTTTTCATCATTTTCTCCTCTGCTTTGGAGCTTGTATCCTGTTCAAAATTAATAGTGTCATGGACATTTCATATGGGTATCTGGATTCTCAATCTGACAGCAGGGATATATCTTATATTTTGCAGTTCAAGCGTTACAAAGCTCTATCCCAGCACCTCCAGCAAACTTTAAAATGAGGGAGGATCAATTCTCTGGAAGTTCTTTAAAAGGTGACGTATACTAACATAAGATCTGGTATTTTATTTCCTCTCTTTTATTATCTTTTGGTATGAAAGCTAGGAACTCTCTAAAGACTTGCTTTCGACACATTAGGATGGGAATGTCCCATCCCATTCTCCAATGTCAAATGTGATAGGCTGCACTAAGGAGAAAGTTACATATGATTCTCATCTTGTCCTGCACTTGATTATTTTCTATATATTATTATTATTATTATTTTCTATATATTCATCTGATTTTACTTCCTAGGATTTCCTTCTGACTGGCACATGTAGTTCCAGTCGGTTTCCCAATGTATTCCATTGTTGCATCATGCATTTGCACCACTTGTGTGGCACTAGCAGAGCGATAGGAACTTTTTTCTCAGTCAAGTATTTGTGATGGATAGAATTTGGTCTATAACTCTTTACATTGAGTTATTCATAAATGAATTAATTGCGTCTAGATTGAAATTGATAGTTCAACTTCAATTTATTTTCAAGTTGTTTCAGTCAGAATATTGAATATAATTTTATTTTTCCTACTTCTTTATCTGTTTCTCTTATTATCCAATCATCCAAAATTCCTTTTTATGATGCTAACATGGGAAGCCAGAGCTTGTCTGCAATGTTTTTATCCAGCATTATTAACCATATGTATGCCAAAGTATTTACCTATATAATCACTGGATAACCTGTGTGTATCCAGTTAGATGATCATTACCTTCTCCTCAGGTGATAAAAACCTTTGTGGATAGCTGTTTCAGGATGTAGGAAAAGATGACGCACACACATGCACATGCACACGCGTGCGCGCAAGCATGCACCAAAAAAGGGGGGAGGATGACCTCTGAGAGTTGGCTGCGTATATATTTTAGAATGTGTGAATGAAACCATTTCTTTGTCTAAAATTTACAGAATTTACATCCCCTTGGTCATTCTACTTACTCCTTTACTATTTTGTGTGTAACATACAGCCCCTAGATCATTCTTCTCACTCTCATCGTTCCGAAGCAAGGGAAGTGAGTCAAAGCCCAGATGACTACAACTAAAAGAAGCACAGTGGCTCAGTGTTTGTGGATATCCAATAAATGTATAAAGATTCATATCTGTTGCGCCTAAATATGCACTGTGTAATTTTTCTTCCCCTTTATGGACTTGTGAGCAGATTTTTAATCTTTAGTATACATATTTTTGATTTTTAGAGTCCAGGACAGGCCATTCTTTTCTATATTATTGTATGGTTGTATATCAGAACCTCAGCTTTCCATAATTTTGAAATAGAGCAATTTGATATACAGCATTCTTCATCCTCTTCTCGACTATGGTCTTAGACTTGGTTGCAATTCTCTTAGTTTTCACCAGTTATCGTGATATCTATGAATTATTGTAGAGAATCACTTTTCGATCAGGATTGTTATAAAAATCATTTCAAAAACAAAAATCAATTTTCTTATGTCCTGAATTGTCGTCCCTTGTTTGCAGAATTTTTATGGACGAACAAGGTAAGGCGTGGCTAGGATAGGCAATCCAAACCCGTCCAGAAAAGGATCGGGTTCTTGATTCCTGGCACCAAGTCTAGAGGTTATTAATGCCCATTCGTGGCAACCCGAACCGTTTAAAACCAGGTGGGTTTGCTATTGTTGCCTACGGCCTACCCTATGGCAATAATCTTCCTTCCAATTGCGTGCCGGACCTTTGACTCGTGCTCATTTGTATTTCCTTATCGATCCCGTCCGTTGTGTGACATTTGGGCTAACGCTAGGACCTCATTCTTCGGTGTAACTCACCACCGTCTGTTCTGCAGAACCAACCTCTCCGTCTCCGAACAACTTCCTTGTTAACGCCAAGGGAATTTAAAAAAAAAGCAAAAAAAAGAAACAAGGAATTGTTATTTATTAATTTATCATAATTGCTAATTGCCCCTTCAACTTATAATCATTTAAAAAATTGGCGGAAAAAACTAAGTGGATTGTCTATTAACTCCCAAAGAAGTTGGTATAGTCTTCTCTATTCTCCTGTGGCTCCAGCTTTTCCTCCATGGCTGAATCTTCCTTTGAGATGGACTACTCGTCCTCCTGCCGGTTGCGTAATTACCACCGTCAGAACCCCCCGCTCCAACCACCTCACGTCACCAATCTCGCTCTTTGACCCCACTTGGCTCACGCCGTCCATCTCCTAGTCCTGCTCGGTTCCGATACCCATCTCCGGCAACTCCATTCTCTGCTGATGACGACAAGTCATGGCAGAGTGAGGTTTCATGGCAATTCGAGCCAACCGGGTGGAGAGATAACCGCAACCTTGGTGCAGCTTTTAGTCCATGGCTTCCCACCACCCCATCTGATGAACGTCGTGTTTTCCGACGATCGGCCAATGACTATTACCTCTCTCGGGCTTCTGGTGCGTACCGGAACTTCACTAACCTGTCTTATGAGAACTCCGGTTATGTTACACCGTCGAGGGGAAGATTTGAGCTTCAGAGCTACGTGGCTAGAGGTTATGAAATTTCATTTGATAAGTATTACACCACCGGTGATCATAGTACGTCCCAAACGCCGTTACCACGCTTGGGACCTATCAGGGAGATTACTAGTCGTGGTGGTAGTGGTCCTTTGGCTAACAAGGATGAACTGGGGATGTTTGATTACAAAAGATCAGAAGTTTTTGACCATCAGATTCGTCTGTTAGAGACTGAAGTACCAAATGATCATGATCCTCATGCGTATACTGATAACGATGATGATGGTTTCAAGTCTTATAACTCTAATTATGACCAAAATAGTCAGCATGGTCATGATGCTTGGCAATCAAGGAGTCATCTCTATGGTGGAGATCATGATGATGGTGGCGATAGGCGTTCTGGATATGGATACGATGAAGATGATGATCGGGTTACTCGATCAGTTGGTCTGTTTAGCTTATTCAAGTATTCTACAAAGTTAGATATAGTTCTTGT
>JAUPMG010000010.1:543260-561354 GCA_031762675.1 Pachysandra terminalis
AACCTCGTAAAAATTGCATGTGTTCTTATCTTATTATGCTTACAATAATTCAATTAACATGATAACAATTTAAAATTGGATAAATTGTTAAAAATCGGATCTAACAATTAGTATGGCATCCACACAATGGAAGGAGAATATTCTCTATCATGATTAGATCATCTCTCCTTAAAATCACTGTTATCAAGTTGGTCTTCTTCTTCTTCTTCCTCTTCTCTCTCTCTCTCTTTGGTGGTACCGAAAACCAAAAACCGAACATACCAAACCGGAAAAAGTTTGTTTGGTTTGGGTTTTTATGGTTTAGAAAACAAAAAACTGAATTAGTTCGGTTTGGTTTTCGGTTAAGGCTTCGACTAAACCAAACCAAAAAAAGTTGAAGTAGATTATATATATACACATATATATACATGTGTATATGTGTTTTATATAAAAAATAATATTAATTTTACCAAACTAGATTATATATATGCATATATTTTTTCATTTGATTCATAGTTTAAAATTTCGGAAATTTCAACCATTTCGGATCCTCCAACGAAACCGAAATTTATGATATTTCGGCAAAATTTTGGTCGAAAATAATTTTATGATTAAAATAATTAAACGAAATAAGGCTCTGAAATTTTGGATATTTCACAGAAATAAATTCACTTTTCTTATTTAAAGTATTTTAATATAGACTTAGTTTCAGTTAATCTCTTTATTTTTTTTTTCTTTTTTTAGGAAGTACTGGTGATGCACAAACCGGTAAATAGCTAATTTGACAATGAAATGTCGATTGCCCTAAATGGTTTGAGCAACAAAGAGGTTCGAATACTTGCTTACACTGGCCTAAATCAAGAAATAACCGTTCCAATGTATGGTTTCCTTGTGGGATGTAACAAGATGGGTAAAGAATAGAGATCGGTCAGGAATGAACAAAAAGGTCCACACATATCCATTACTGAGCCATTTGCAACGTTTCATTCAATACACTCAAAATGTTTCATCAATGTACACAAGTGTTTTGATTCAAATGTTCAAAATGCTTCATTAAAGATTTTAACGTTTCAATGAACGTATTCGAAATGCTTGGATTAGTAATGAGTGTGCCGTTATAAAATAATTGATACGTTACCATTCTATATTGATTCAAGTCTTTAAATGCTTCAAGATCTTTGAAGATTTTAATAGGACTTATCTCTCTGGCCCCCCATTCTTGAAAGTCTAATGTTTATTTCTCCCTATACTTTAAATAAGTGACTTCGAATTTACAAACTTTGAAGAGTAATGAATGTCAGGGAGTGTTCCCTTATAATTCATAACTTTATATTTTCATGATGATCATTTCGAACAACTATTTCGAAAATTGACTTTAATTCACCAATATGACTATCCCTAAAAGTGATATGACTTTGGGATAGTAGACTAGTCATTTCGAGATTCTATCTCGAAATGCCTAACAACGACTATTTCGAAACACAACATAAAAATATCATTATGCTGATAACTTCTTTATATGAGATAATATTTATGATAACGAATTGACCCTCTCGAGGTGATTAACCTATATGTGATTTCTTAAGGTCTTACTTGTATAAGATCGAAGGAATTCTCGAAATACAACACTTCGAAGTTTGTCCTTCGAAAAGATATTAATTTTAGGTCTATCTCAAGTAGATCCTCTAATTATATACTGATTTTGAAATAATTCCCCTAGGTTAAATGGACTTTCGAAATATACTACTCCGAGAATATTTTCTCAACAACAGTGGATTTATAGAATTTCGAATATACATTCTTAATTCATAATGAAGTGTATAGTTACATAATTGACCTTGACAGGTGTTACTTTATCATTGGCTTGAATCAATTTTCAAATTGACTCATCTTCAGTACTAAGTAATAACTTCTAAAATATAAATAATAAAGTTAGTCGATAAAAAGTGATATCTTCATTAAATTATATATTATTTATGAACATACAAATTTTAAAAGAAAATAATAATTAATATTTTGATTAATAATGTAAAATAATACAAAGGTTTACAATTAATAAATACAACATTTACGTTAAAACATCCAAAAGTATATAACTATCCAAAATATATTGGATTCAAATTCTATTATCTAAAAAAAATACATTGTATACAAGTTTAAACTAAAATTTTAAACTTTATTTCTTGATTTCCTTCAATTTAAGCGGGAATATAATCCGTACCTGTATAAGCAAAAGAAAAAAAAATAGTTATAATATCTATTATATATATTAATGAATAAAATAATATACTTAATATCGACTCCTCCCTAATAGAGCTTCCAAAGATTGTGTAATCTCTTGCAATAATAACAACAAAAAAGAGATTAGACAAGCATAAAGCATCTATAACTAATAAAATATTAAATGCATTATCACCTATAACTACTGCAAAATAAATTTGGAAGTGTCTAAGTTTATAGTTATTACAAAACCATAAATAATTATAGAGTAAAATATTCTTTAACAAAGTTTTTATTTATAGAGTTTTAAATAGATTTTTTGATGCTACTTATAGAGTTTTTTTTCTTTTTTTTTATTTTTTATTTTAAACTAGATTTCACAAATTATTTTGATTGAAATATCCAAAATTTCCTTAATAAAGTAAACATTTTGAGTGAAAAGAATTTAGGCAAAGTACAAAAATTTCAGCTATTTTGGCAAAATAAATCAGTCCGAAACTACTTCATTTCAAATTTCATCCAACGCATCCGAAACTGAAATTTCACAAAATTTTAAACTATGATTTGATTCAAATATTAATTTAAAAGTTTTTTCCCTAGCAAAACTAACTCCAAAAAATAATGATACCTTTTCTTTTTCATTTTTCTTTATGATTTGCATCTTTAACTCGGACAAGGACTGTTACCCGAAAAAAAGAAAAAGAAAGAACATGGTACAGTGTCCTACCCCTAATGTTGGGTAGCTAGGCGGCTATGAGCTATCGAGAATAGAAACAAAGAGAGTCTTTTCGTATTTCATTTTTTGTTATCTATTTTTCTTTCTTTCTCTTTGTGCTTATATTGTTGTTAATTGCTTGGTTTCAGAAAAGCATTCATTTTGGGGTATCCTTCAAAGTAATGATGGAGAAAACAGGGAAAGAGAAATTAGGAGGAGCTTTACCTTCGCCTCCATAGGGGAATGGATTTGCTGTGGGGTGATTTGCTGTGAGATTGCTGTGGGGGTAGACACAGCCCCACAGCTGAAATTATCATGTTGTCCCTCATGGTGGGACCTGCAGGGGCAACATGGTAATTGCAGCTATGGGCTGTCTACCCACAGCAAATCACCCCACAGCAGATCCGCTCCCCTCCATAGGGGTCCTGATGAAATTTTGTTTCATCAATATTCATGTGGTTGGTACTTGCAGAAGATGACTTCATTCAACTTATTGGTTAGTAATGTATATAGGCCTCTTTCCTTCTTTCTATTTTCATTTTTTTTTACAATGTAGAGGAACAGGGAGAGGAACTATAAGGTATAAAATCACATTGACCAACGGAGGTTGGCTCGAGTGGAAGGCACTCGGGTCGCGTAAGCAAGTGGTCTCAGTATCGAGTCCGTGTGGATGCAGAAAATCTTGTTGGGAGAGGTCCCCGCTTCGGCGCCCGACAATACCTCGGAGGAATAGTCCTGAGCGAAGCCTGGGGATACCTTGGGAGACCAAAAGAAAAAATCACATTGGCTGCAAAAATAGTCATGAGAATATGAATGAGATCCATTTCATTGGGTCTCGAAGTCGAAAGAGAGATGAGTAGGACAGGACTCAAGATGCCCATATCGAGACAAGCAGCAGCTAACAGGTGTGTGATTGTAGTTGTTTTTTGTTCGTGTTGTTCGAAGTTTCCTGTTCTTGTTAACTTTCTAAAACAAAGGTGTGCCTTGGAGTCCGGTAATCCTTGTAGTTGTTATAAATGGACGGACATGCATAGGGGGTGGCTTGGAGTCCGGCAATCCTTTACCTTATTTGATAAAGAGACAAGGAACTTCACTGATATTGGAAGGGGTGTAATGGGCTGACGAGGGTCCCACTCTAGCTTTTGTAGCACTCAAGGTGGCTTATCCCTTAATATAGTGTTAGGGTGCAGGATATATCTGGGAATTGAGGTGTGCGCCCTCTTTGTTAGGTGGAGTAATTGGGAAGAGTCTTACATTGAAAAAGTGATGTGAAAAGTGTTTGAGCATATAAGTGTATTGTTTCCTCTCCTAATAAGCCGGTTTTGAAGAGGAGTTCTACTCAAGTGGGCTTGTTGCTCTTGGGAGCTCAACATATAGGTATATGTAGCTCTTGTTCACAATATTGCTTTTATATTTATTTATGTTATTTTTTTACTGATTTCTACTACTTGTATATATTTTCTTAGTTGTCTTTTCATGCATTAATTTCCTTGTGCAGATTATAGATGAGAGGGTAGACGACTAGCTTAACTGATCTTTCATTCCGTGGGTGGATGTGTGCAGGCCAAAAAAATGCTGAAAAACATGGAATACAAAATATTTAGATTGAGACAAAATCCCTGCAATCGACAACTGTGTTATTATTTTGCTTTTTATTTTGTGAATTTTTATGTCATTTGTGTGTGCGCGCGCTCTATCCTTGTTAAGTTAGCCGACCAGTTGATGGTATTTGGACTGAATGTCTGTATTTTCCCATTCCTTGTGCTGCTAAACCTAAACCATCTAATTTTGTTTTATATGCTACGACTAGTTTCCCTTTGAAAGTGAAAAATGGTGATGCTGCTAATGACCAAGTACAAACAGTGGAGGTTACTGTACTTTATGATTATTTTGGCACAAGTTGTGGTATTAAGTTGACTTATTCAGCAAATATGCCCTGCCTTGATGTCAAGCAAACCAAAGCGACCAAACTACCTTCTGGAGGTCAGCATATAATGATTGATTTCAGAGTGGTACCTGTATCTAGCTAGCATCGTACATATATCTTTCTTGAAAATTTTCTTTTCTCATCCTTCTTCGTTTTCCTAGCAGCTCTGTTCACTCCTGTCATTGCAACGTTATACAAAGGCGTTGTCTACCCATCCAACGATATAATTTTTCGAAAGATGTAGGCAAAAGCCTCAATAGCGTACAAGGATTATAATATAATAGATGTGAGTGTTTATCTGGATCAACATACATTAATATTTCATTTGTATTATATGTTTCGTACTCACCAAGTTTGCAGGCTGTGAGGAATTATCGATATGATGTAAATCTAAGGCTTGATACTTGTGGTATTTCTATTAAAAAACAGATTACCCAAGTTGATGGTCATGTTCTTAGTCTCCTAACGGTGAGATCGATTTTCTATTTTTTGATTTTTTTCTTTTCTTTTTCGGGTGTTTTTGATATTCTTCTTCATGTGAAGTGACTACAAATAGTCTCATTCTTTTTATTTGTTGCGCGTGACAGTTAAAGGTTGGTAGTAATGAATACTTTATTCCTTGTAATCGAGGATGGAACATCAACGACAAGGTAGCATCAATTTTTTAGGGCATTGCTATATTATGTAATTAGGCAATAGAATCTCATTCTGATCTTCTCCAGAAACTACTGGAACCCATTAAAATTGAACATTGGGCCGTTGTCAGCTTCTTTGTTATCTACGTAGGAATCATATCAGCTATGGAAGAAATGAAGAAAATGTATGCTATCGCTACAACATTAATTAATTTTTTTTTCTATTATTGTTATTGTTTTTTTTCATTGCTTTAATTGTTAAATATTATTTTCAATGTTTATATGTTGTTATTTTCTACGCCAGTATATTGAACCCCATTGATGTTAATTGAGGAGAAATCCTGATATATTGAAACTGACCCTGTTGCAAGAGTGGAAAGAATGTTTGAACAGATACTGACAAAGCTTCTTCATATGCTTCAAATTCTTCTTTCTTCTTTTTTTTTTTTTTGAAAAAAGAAAAAAGAAGAAATTGAGGCATACGAAGAAACTTTGTCAATACTGGTTTAAATATTATTTCCACTCTTGCGACAGAGCCAGCTTCAATATATCAGGATTCCTCTTCAATTAACATCAATAGGGTTCAATATACTGGCATGAAAAGAACCACATATAAACATTGAAAATAATATTTAACACTTAAAGCAATGACAAAAAAAAATTATATTAGTAAAAGAAAAAAAAAATTAATTAATGTTATAACGATAAGATACCTTTCCTTCATTTCTTCCACAGCTGATAGGATCCCTACATAGATATAGCTTATATTACAGAGAAGTTGACAACGACCCAACGTTCAATTTTAATGGGTTCCAATAGTTTCTAGAGAAGATTATAATGAGATTCTATTTCCTAATTACATGATACAACAATGCCCTAAAAAATTGATGCTACCTTATTGATATTCAATCGTCGATTACGAGGAATAAAGTATTCACTACTACCAATCTTTAACTGTTATGTGCAACAAATAACAAAAATGAGGTTATTTGTAGTCACTTCACATGAAGGAGAATATCAAAAGCATCCACAAAAGAAAAAAAAAATAAAATCAAAATATAAAAAATCTTGTCGTTGGGGGATTAAGAGTACGGCCATCAACTTGGGTCATCTGTTCTTCAATAGAAATATCACAAGCACCAAGAACTGGATCTTCATCATATCGGTAGTTCCTCACAGCCTGCAAACTTGGTGATCAATACTACTAAAGCATATAATAATACAAATGAAATATTAATGTAATGTTGATCCAGATAAACACCCACACATGTTATAGTCCTTATACGCTCCTGAGGCTTTGGCCTATATCTTTTAGAGAGAGAGAGAGAGAGAGAGAGAGAGAGAGAGAGCTAGAGAGAGAGTTATTACTGAGCTCAAATTTGGAGCTAGGATTTGAGCGCCCTGCAACTATTCGCATGCTAAAGGACACCCCTACAATGATATTGGGAATGGATGTCTCTCACAGTTCTCCTGGTCAATCAGATGTTCCATCCACAGCTCAGTAATCCTTCTATATAAGCTTGTTAATTTTCCTTGTTCCTAGGTACGTACTAATTAAGATCTATTTAAGCTTCATGTTTTGTTAGATTGATTTTAAAATATTGCTCAAGATATTTCATTATTTCTTTTAATTGCAGAGAGTTACTGATAGACTTTTTTACTACTAGTAATGCTCGCAAGCCGGCTCAGATCATAATTTTGGTAGACTTTTTTACTATTAGTAATGCTCGCAAGCCGGCTCAGATCATAATTTTTAGGTATCTTTACAGTTTCTATTAGTTAACGACATGTTCTCTAGTTTCGTCCTCTTATATATGCCTCTTAATTTGTTATTTATGAATGGAATAATTATTGATTATTTAAGCTTCATTTCATGTTTTGTTGGATTGATTTCAAAATATTGCTTAAGATATTTCATTACCCCTTGGATTTACTAATTAACCTGATCTTATTAAATTCCTCTAATTCTTGATGTTATTTGATCTGAACATATATAGCATGCTTGATGCAATTAATAGGGTCTTGAGCATTTGGGGAAGATCAACTTGCCAAAATTCATAGTTTGCTATGCTCACCTTGCTGCTTGACAGATGAGGCAATTTTTGAAGTTTGAGGATTCTTCATCAGCAGGCCATGGAGGCATCACTTCAGTAGGGAATTTTTGAAGTTTGCTCTACATGGCATGCTTTTGTGCGACTGGAGATTATGTCATACTCCATGTACCATATTAGCTTGGATGCGAGCTGAATCTAGGCTGAGATCCAACTTAATTATTTGGCTTAGCCTTAGCATTATGGGAGCTATCATATTTTCCAAATTAGTCCTTGATAAGACAATCTTGTTCATTGTGATATACATATATAGTAAAGAGAGAAGATGAGAGATGAACACATACATACCTGTGTTGTCGAAACCGAAAGAGAGGAGGAATAGATGATTTCCTATTCAATATTTCTTCTATGTTTTGTGTTGATAATTGCCGGATTTTTTTGACAATCTTTAGGATCTTTTTTGATATACAAAGGCTTGCTTCATTAGAAAATGAGCTTAACGTTCGAGCCTTGCAACGTGACCTGGAGCTTGTACAAAAAGAGGAGAGGGTCCAAGCTGGAGAGCTAGAGCACGTGCGAAATATTCTGTTGTGGTCCAACTTAGAATAGCTGGCACGTGCCCTGCTTCTCCAGCATGGCTCACCCGCTCCCTATCTTCCCTTGCTTCTATCTCCAATTTCCGATCAAACCAGCGACCGAGATGTCATAAACGCTCGGCACCAAAGCTGCCTGAGCGTCCATGATTAAAGAAAGAAAGAAAATCTCAAATACAAAAAGTCACAAAGCTGTGAAACCAACAATCAGGGAAGGAATGTGAGCTTCTACACGTGTGTATGTGAATATATATATTTATATATATTCATATTATATGCTGCCTTAAGAGGTCGGTTCGATAACGATGACCCTGTTGGTTAGATCAGATGGGTGGTTGAGCTTGTCGAGTTGGTTATGAATCCATCACTTTCGCATTTGTTTTAGTGTAAAAAAAAAAAACAATTAATGAATGGAAAGGCTTTAAGCTTAAGGTTTGCATCTAAGTGTTGTTATCTCACAAAATGTTTTTTTGGTTAAGTGATTGTTGAAGTTTGGCTGCCAAAGGGTGTAGGGATCATCTACCAATACCAACCTAAAGTGTTCCTCCCCAACCCCTTACCAATGGCAGCCCACCCACCATAGCCCATAGGAGATGTTAGGAACAGCTGAGCAGAAGCTTAAAAAGGGATGTTATGAAATACCTACAACCCTATTCATTGTCACTTAGCTTCTCCTCTCTCTTTTCTTTTGATCATTCACAAATCACATATCTCAATGGTGATCGAACCCTTTTATCCCCTTTTCTTTTGTAGTTTTTTCTATTGGTGGGCTTGAATCGACAGAGGCCGATCACCGTTGGTTATGTAAATCCAACGAGGAACTTGTTAAGAAAGAAAGATAAATAGAGATGAAGAGCACAAATCAAGCACACACGAGACAATGATTTATGTAATTTGGTAATAGTCCTACGTCTACGGATTCACATCCAATTTCAGTATTCTCATAAGCTCAGAAAAAGTGTTACAAGAACAATCACGAAAAGTGCGATGAATACCCTGTAGTTAGAACTAAACAAACCAGCTCAACGGAATCATCAATATTTCCCGAATGCCTTAGTAACACCAGTCTCCACGTAACAACATATAAATCTTGTCTCGTGGATTCTGATAATTCATTTTGATTTGATTGGTTGAAATCGTGTATCCCAGCAGTTGAATCCATGAAGCCCACATGTGCGGTGGTCCATTGAGACCAATGGACCTCGTTTCTATGATTCCAAGCCCAACAACACAATGGGACACCAGAAGTGTTTTGAAGCTACATAGTACTGAACGTAATCAGAGGGCAAGGTCAGAAATCGTCCACATCAAAAGCCAATCTATACCCACCCTCCATGTTCACATGAACCTCCCAAGTCCTTATCCTTCTCAATAAACTAAACGCAGAACATCAAAGAGGGAAACTCATAATCAAACATTTCATTCTCTTCCACACCAGGATATCTTTAACTCCTCATCTCCAATTTCATGGCTTCAATTTGTCTACCTAAGCATTCTCTTCCCTCTTTACTCCCCTCACAAAACCCTAAAACCCCATCATCTCAAATCCTCTCAGTTCTCTCCAAGTCATCGCAATCTCAATTTTATGGCCTCAAGCTCTCTTCTTCTTCTTCAATTTCAGTCCCATCTTCATCTTCAATTAAGACTTCTATTTTTGCCAAGGTACATTGCTTGCAAATGGGGAGTTTTCTGTCATAGTCATGTTGTGTATTTGTTGATTAATTTACTGATTTTATATTGTGTTTCTTCTAAGGTTTCCAAAGGACAAGCTCCTCCATCTTTTACATTGCAAGATCAGGATGGCAAGACTGTGAGTCTCTCCAAGTTTAAAGGGAAGCCAGTGGTTGTCTATTTCTACCCTGCTGATGAGTCCCCAGGATGCACTAAACAGGTATTTTTCCCATGTCATTGATCTTGATAAACAAATGAGCTTGCTTTTCATCTTTCCTTGATGAGTTTTTCCTTTAATTATGTTTTTAATAAATATTTTTTTTAGAAAAAAATTGTTTATAACTAAACAGGTGTTTTCCTTTTTATGCAACTAATAATGGTTTTCTATGCCCATCATTTCCTTGTTTTCTTCTTTAATCAATCTGTTGGTGATTTATTATTGTTTGATATTCTTGAGTTCAAAATATAAAGTTACCCTATAGTTCCTTCAAACTCCAATGAAATCATAAAGAATGTGGAAAAAGATGTCTTGGGTCTCTGGTTCTTCAGGGTATGAACTCTAATTGTTCTTGAATAATTTTACAGCCTATCAATTATATACTCATATATAATGGTTTTTCCCAGTCAAGTGTTAATAATCTAACACAATGTCTTGGCCCTCTTGCTTTGCACTGTTGAATTGCTTAAGAAGTTTAGGAAATCCCCTTAATACATGAGAAGGTCTATTTTCTCCAAGGACATTCTTATGGGCACTAAAAGGTAGGACCTGTTGAACAGAGGAAATCCCAATTCCACTGGGTCTTAAAACCATAGCAATTCTGCTGATTGCGACTTTGTGCAGTTCTACAGGATACGTCACAGTGTCTTGTTCACTTGATAACCATTAGATCTTAGCCATACTGCTATTTTAAGTGTTGTTAGAATAGCGTTGTATGCGGACAAAGATATTAAACTATATGTGGAAGCATTTCATTAACCAAAGGTTTCTGAATTGAGATTTGAGAGACAGAAAAATTAAATTTGGGAAACTAATATTGCAAACTCTTAACACTTTGTGTTCGACTCTCACAGGCCTGTGCTTTCAGGGACTCATATGAGAAGTTTAAGAAAGCAGGAGCTGAAGTTGTAGGCATTAGTGGTGATGATCCATCATCACACAAGGTAATTATGGTTGCCTTTGCTTTTTTCTACCCTTCCCTACTTCTCTTAAATCTTAATTTCATTTTCTTCTTTGAATGTGTCCCTTATCACTCAAAGAAGGAAACATCAATACTATAACATAGTAAAAACCACATTATGTAGTGAGCCTTACGCTTTGGCTTAAAGACTAACGCAATGTATGCTCAATCTAGCTATCTTAGATTTTGTGTTAAACAATTGTTTTGATGAACTTTAACTAAACTAGAAAGGAAAAAGTGAAAAAAGCTGGGAGTCGGCGACTACATAACTATTTCCAACTACTTGACATGTGCAGACATTCACGTCTTTTAGGTCTCATACTGGATTGGTTCAGTCTGGCTGGCCAAACATCACCTTGCACCCAAACACTTTTCAAATGTGAATAAACAACAAAACCTTTTTCTTTGGCAAATGATTTTTTTCTTTTTCTTCTTTAAGGAGAAGGTATATTATGCACAAGAGCGAAAGAACAGACTTCTTGGCCCATGCAGTCATAATTCAGCATATGCCCTATGTAGGAAACAAGGGAGAAACTGTGACCACACAGAAGAGAATTGATTATCCATAGAACTAGTAACCAAAAGATCTGCTGTGATATTTCCCTCTATAAGCATCAAGAAATATCAGAACATTACGCTTAAGAGCTTCATCAACCTTATGGGATCAGCTGATAGATAACCAGTATTGTTTGTGAACGCGCCCTTCTTAAAGCTACAGCTTCTGCTATGAAAGGCAATTCGCCCCATACGGCATCTATTCAGAGTGCTCTCAGCTTCTCCTTTGTATGAAATAACCTTCTCATACCTTTATGTCTTTGGGTAATAGACGTAACACAGTACCCTCAATAAAAATCCAAACCGTCAAGATAGGTGGGTTGTAGCTACCCACCTCAAAAATCAAGTGTCATAAGTTTCTACACACCTATATATACAAGCTTACTAGTATTAGCTATGTAAAACTCGTCAAGATAAACTGAAGTAAGATGAATTACTTCATTTGGACCGAAGGACAAGCCTCTGGAGACTTTATTTCTCCTTTATTTTCGTCGTACCATATTATCACTCCTTGAAACCGAAAATGTATCTACATGTTCTGTGGACTTGGTTTGATCAACTCCAATTGAAAGCCACTACTCTTATGTTCTTAATATTCAAGAGATTGTTTCTTAAGCCAGGTGGAGATCCTCTCGAAATTCATTCGACTTCCCGCAAAATATGATCTATCAAACACTCTTCCTTTCATCTCTTTTTTGGGTGTATTGCATCTTTGACCACCCCTATGGGATAATTGCTTTAAGCTGGTCTAAAGCAGGTGGGATATTAGCTTTCTGCACTTGAGCATACAATGGGTGTGCATGAACAAACAATTCCTTTCAGGCCTCTAATCCATTTCAATTTGAATTATACCGTATATGTTTCACTTGTAGACTAGATGATGCACAAACAGATAAACTAGTATTTTTTTGGTCTTAAGTTGGGAGTTCATGGTAGGAAGTGATAATAAGATTTGAATGGATGCAGGCATTTGCTAAGAAATACAGGTTGCCATACACATTGTTGAGCGACGAGGGTAACAAGATAAGGAAAGAGTGGGGAGTGCCGTCTGATCTGTTCGGGACATTGCCCGGGAGACAGACGTATGTCCTTGACAAGAAAGGGGTTGTTCAACTGATCTACAACAATCAATTCCAACCTGAGAAGCACATCGACGAGACCTTGAAGTTGTTACAGAGCATCTGAGGTGTTATGTTGCACCTGTTATGTGTTCCATTCATATTTATATTTATGTTCACTAGTTTTGCTCTTGTGCAAATTACATATATCAAGTGAGAAGATTTGTTTCTCTCTCTTGTTGAGTATTTTTTTTTTTTTTGGATAGATATAAAACGTGTTCTCTAATCTTTTGCTGCTTGGAGCATTCTTCTTTATATTGAGTTGAATCCCTTTATTTGCACCTCAATATACGAATACATACATTTGCTTAGGCCCATAAAATAAATAAAAAAAAATGAGCATTTATATAAAAATCAACTCCATTGGACACTTGTAACCCTATATATATATATATATAGCTTCCATGAAAAAAAACTCACCCTCCACAAACGTTTGTAGTCTTGTTTGTTTGTAAATATAAAATTGTTAAAGTTTAATTAGCATTCATGGTAATAATATTTAAAGTAATTCAAGAATCAAGCAAAGACTCAAGAGTTCTCTAATTCACAGATTTTGTTTCTAATTGGTTTGGAAAGAAATTTGGATTTTTTGAAAAACATAATACATGATCACGATTTGGAACGAATCTGTTAGGCTGATCTCTATGAATCCCTGTTCTGATGCATATCGTTCAACTCCTTTGGTGTTCAAGTTTGTAACTTTGAGTTACTCATATTGTTATGTTCTTCGGGAGAAGAACTTGGAGTCTTTGGGAGAAGATTGTTAGCGAAATTGAAGGGAGTTCAAGTATGCAGACATTGAAGATGAGTGGTGCTCGCTGAACTAATTCAAGAAGATGATTCAACACACCGGTGACATAAATCAAGAGGGAGTCTTTATCTTGTGTAAGTCAGATTGGTGTTTGTAATCTTTATATCTTAGTGGATTGTTCAATATCTAGGCGTGGCCCCGAGGAGTAGGGTTAAACCGAACTTCGTAAAAATTGCCTGTATCGTTTACTTTATTATGCTTACAATCGTTCAAGTAACATGATAACAATTTAAATTGTTAAAACTGGATCTAACAATTGGTATCCGGGCAGGTCACTAACAAGTCTGGTGAGATTTTAGAAGAAGATCTGTGTTTTTGCAGGCAATGAATTTTTTGCGAGGAGGATCTGTTTCACGCCCCCACTATTGGATGGAAAAACTACTCGTATTGGAAATCTCGGATGAAAGCATTCATCAAGGCAATTGATGAAAAAGCATGACGCACTGTTTTGACTGGCTGGACGCATCCTACCACCACGGACAATGAGAAAAATGTCGTTTTCAAATCTGAGGAGACTTGGACCGTTGATGAAGTTCGTTCGGCCAACGACAACTCAAAAGCTTTGAATGCCATCTTCAATGGTGTTGATGCTAATCAATTCAAGCTGATCTCTACATGTGAATCAGCCAAGGATGCATGGAACATCTTGCAGACTGCTCATGAAGTAACCACAGCCGTTAAGCTCTCAAATTTCCAGATGTTGGCTACACGGTTCGAAGATTTGAGGATTCTTGAGAATGGAAAAATTGCTGATTTCAACTCTAAGCTATGTGAAATAGCTAATGAGGCCTTTGCCATTGGTGAAAAATATTCGAAGACAAAGCTTGTAAGAAAAACCCTAAGGTCATTATCAGAAAGGTTTTTATACAAAGTCGTGGCCATTGAAGAAGCTCGAGATGTGAGCAATATGAGATTGGATGAACTCATGGGTTCATTGCAAGCCTTTGAGATGAATCTGAAGCAAAACAAAAAAGGAGAAAAACATTGCCTTTCAAGCTGAAGCTCACAGTCCCACTGAAGAAGAAGAGCCTGATGACAAAGAAGATCTATCTGAAGCTTTTGCTTTGCTAACTAAGAATTTCAGCAAAATTCTGAAAAAGATGAACATGAGGAGTACAACACCTAATTCTAGAAAATTCAACAATTTTCAGAAAAACAAGGCTGCTGCCAACCCTTTTGATGCTAAGAAAAGGGGAAGGGAATACAATGCCGTGAGTGTAAAGGTTATGGGCACATTCAAAGTGAGTATGCAAATACACTCTAGAAAAAGAGTAAATCCTTAAACACCACCTGGAGTGATGAGGAGTCGGATGGAAGCCAAGAAGATGATGGAGAGCATGTGAGCAATCACGTTGCACTGAATATTATTACAAGTCGAGAGGCTCCTGAATATGCTGTTGAAAGAAATGTTGCAACATCTCTTGCAACAAGCTTGACAGATGATGATGATTCAAAATCATTCAAAACTGATTCTAAATCTGAGTGCAACAACAATGATGAAGACCTGAGCATTGATGCTATTCAAAAGGTATACAAGGAGATGTACAGAATGTGGATTAAGGTATACAAAAAGAATAAGACTCTCGAAGAACAAATTACTGAACTTACCAAAGAAAGGAGGTAATAAAGAGGGCTGTAACTAACTATGACTATCTTGCTGCTGAAAAGGAAAAGAATCTTCAGGAAACCAAGACTGAACTGAGCAATCTTCAGAAGACCTTTAAGATGTTCAACTCAGGCACTGCCAAGCTGGATCACTTACTTTCCCTTGGAAAGCCTAGTGGTGATCATCATGGCATAGGCTACATTAGTGAAGGTTCAACTTCAAGGACAACTTTTGTAAAAGAATCACCAGCATCCGGATCTTGCTCTTTCTCTGGTAAAAAATCTGTCCCCTTGATCTCTAGGCATAACTCATATGGTTTTGTTCCTATTTGTCATTATTGTAATTTTTCTGGACATATTCGACCTAGATGCTTTAAATTTCTTAAAGCATTGAAGAAGGGCATATTTGTCAATCAACCAAGAATGACACCTAAATTAAAAACTGATTTGAAGAAAGGTTTGCCAAAAAAAAATCTGAACTTAGGTGCTTTGTTGCTTATACATCTTAAAAGCATGTACTACTGATTCTTGGTATTTTGATAGTGGTTGTTCTAGGCATATGACAGGTGAAAAGGATATTCTGAAAAATTACAAAGCTGCTCAGTTGGTGATGTAACCTTCGGTGATGGTGTCAAAGGACGTGTTCTTGGCAAAGAAACACTTGGTGTAGATGGGCTTCAAAGGCTAAAAAATGTGCTGCATGTGGAAGGACTAAATGCTAATCTAATCAGCATTAGTCAACTCTGTGATCAAGAATTGCTTGTTAGATTCACTAAGGACAAGTGTCAAGTGTTTGACAAAACTGAACATTGTGTTTTGGAAGGATCTAGATCATCAGACAACTGTTATATGTTGTTGCACTCACACACAAGTCACAAATCCTCTTTTGATGAAATAGAATTATGGCATCAAAAGCTTGGTCATTTGAATTATAAAAATCTGACAAAAATTGTGAATACAGGTAATGTTCGAGGAGTTCCCAATCTTGGATAGAAGCAACCAAGAGCCTGTGGACCCTGTCAGCTCGGCAAGCAAGTAAAAACAACTCATAAAGTGTTGCAATAGATTACTACAACAAAGGTGCTGGAGTTGCTACACATGGACCTCATGGGACCAATACAGGTTGACAACACAGCTGGTAAGAAGTATACTTTTGTCTGTGTGGATGATCTGTCCAGGTTTACTTGGGTAGATTTTACTAGAGAAAAATTAGATATTTTTGAAGTTTTCAAAAATTTGTGCATTAAACTGAGAAATGAAAATGATTGCAACATTGGAAAAATAGTAAGAATTAGGAGTGATCATGGTAAAGAGTTTGAAAACTTTGTTTTCACTGATTTTTGCAATAAGCATGGCATAACCCATGAGCTTTCTGCACCAAAAACACCTCAGCAGAATGGTGTTGTTGAAAGAAAGAATATGACTCTTCAAGAGATGGCTCAGGTGATGTTGAATTCTAAAAAGGTCACCTTAAGGCTTTGGACTGAGGCCATCAACACTGCTTTCTACACTATTAACCGAATCTATCTGAGACTAGGTACAACTAAAACTCCATATGAAATCTGGAAAGGTAAGAAACCTAACTTGATCTATTTCCATGTATTTTGTTGTATTTGATATATTCTCAATGATAGAGACCAGCTAGGTAAGTTTGAAGGTAAGAGTGATGAAGGAGTATTTCTTGGATACTCCAATAATAGTAGGACATATCGGGTTTACAATATGAGAACCTAGACTATTATGGAATCTGCTAATGTTGTGATTGATGATTACAGAGATTTTGCAGATCTTTCCAATGAAGAAGCTATAACCAGCTTCACAGAGGAAGCTGAAGAACAGGAAGCACATGAAGGAGGTCTGTTACTTGAGAAAGCTGCTGCTGAGAATGATATTGCTGAAGATGTTGCAACAACTTTTGCAATAGAACCAACAGATACAGTGCCTTCTGCAACAGAACCAGCAGATGCAGTGAATGGAATCTTTGACATTGTTGATCCAATCAGAAGAGGACCAACATCCAGGGTTCAGAAAAACCATCTCACTGATGAGATCATTGAAAATATTGATGATAAAAAGTATACAAGAGATAGGCCGAGAGTGAATTACCGAGATATAGTCAGGTATGTATGCTTCACCTCTCAAATTGAACCAAAAAATGTTAAAGAAGCTTTACATGATAAGTATTGGGTGAGTGCTATGCAAGAGGAGCTAGAACAGTTTGTGAGGAATGATGTGTGGACTCTAGTTTCTAGACCTAATGATTCCAATGTTATTGGTAACAAAAGGAGTTTCAAAAATAAATTTGATGAATTTGGAAACATTACCAGGAATAAGGCTAGGTTAGTTGCTCAAGGGTACACCCAAATAGAAGGCATTGACTTTGATGAGGCCTTTGCACCGGTAGCTAGGCTTGTATCAATGAGGTTGCTTTTAGCCATAGCTTGCCAATTAGGGTTCAAATTGTACCAAATGGGTGTTAAGAGTGCCTTCCTAAATGGGATATTGAATGACGAAGTGTTTGTAGAGCAGCCTAAGGGTTTTGAAGATCCTCACCACCCCAATCATGTGTATAGATTGAAAAAGGTTTTGTATGGTTGAAACAAGCTCCTAGAGCTTGGTATGAGAGATTGACAAATTTTCTGGTTGGAAAGGGCTATAAGAGAGGGGGAGTGGATAAAACACTGTTCATTAGGAGGTTCAAAACTGGGATTATTATTGCTCAAATTTATGTTGATGACATTGTGTTTGGTTCTACCTCTCAAGGCAAGATAGATAAATTTGTGAGTCAGATGAAAAAGGAGTTTGAAATGAGCATGGGTGGTGAACTGAATTATTTCCTTAGATTGCAGGTTAAGCAACTTGTGGATGGGATTTTTATCTCACAAAGCAAGTATGCCCGAAACTTAGTGAAGAAATTTGGTTTAGAGAATGCCAAACACTTGAGGACACCCATGGGAACTGATAAGTCTATATTTATTGCATTTCTTAAACTATTATGTCATGATTATTAGTTCTCGTTCTTGTTTAATTGGAAGA
>JAUPMG010000010.1:561454-577392 GCA_031762675.1 Pachysandra terminalis
TATTCTGGACTGAATACTTGAAGTATGTACAACTTCAGTTAAGAAGATTTTTTTTGAATGATTTTGTTGATAATCTCTACCTTGATATGTGTGTGATGCTATCCATTAGTAATCTGGGCATATGTATTACCAATATATAGAGGAAGATCAACCATGAGAAAATCTTAGTAAAAAATCTTCATTGGAAAGAGTTGCCTACACTATTGTATGAAGCTATCCATGAGTAATCTGGTCCTATGTATTACCAATATGTAGAGGAAGATCTACCTTGAAAAAAGAGCTACCCTAGTGATAAGTGTGAAAGCTACCAACTGATCAAATAAAAAAAGTGGGATCAAGGAAATGCTTCAACAAATCTTTCAAAAAGATGATTTGAAACATAAAGTTGGAAATATGGATGGTTTCATAAAGGATGTTGTATGCTAAGCACACACATACTTGGCTCAAATATTCTGATCAATTTAAGTCTAACCTTGATAGATTTCAGTTCAAATGCTAAATTTTGCATATTGGGATGATGAAAAATCACCAGTCTTTGTAGAATGTCCACTATCAATTTTTTTTTTGCGATGATTAACTTATCTGCTGTTGCCAACTATTTCAACTTATTCCATGAACTATGTCAGTTAATCTTAACTGAATTCTGAAAATAAAGTGATGTGTTATGTTTGGGTTGTGTCTATGAGAATACAATATTGGGTTTCTTTACATAGTGTTGAACTTAAATTTCAAAAATATCCTTTTAAAATCGTGTGTCTCCTTCTTCAAGTTCAACTTCTTTTTGGCTCTTTGAAAACCCTAATCCCCAAAATCGCTCTATAGCACTTTTGGGTTGTCTTTGTCAGCTTCTCTCAGGGTTTTTCAACAATGGTGAGTACGCGGAACCAGTGTGGTGGTCTGTCTGCAACAACCAGAAAGAAAGGAAAAGGGGCTGCCTCTTCGTCTACCTCCGACATTGCTAAACGGCGACAAGGCACATCGGCACCACCTCAGTTCTTCTCTTCACAAGGCATATCCTTTGCTTCAGACCCCAGGCTTGGGCAATCGTCTGAACCAGATGCTTCTCAATCTCCATTATAAAACCAAGGGTTCCTTTTTTTGGTTTCCTTCTCGTTCTCCGTCCAAGGTCCAATTTCCTTTGAATCAAACCCCAAATCCCAAATCTGCTCATGAAGAGGATTCTGATTCTGACTATATCTGTGAGGAATCTCCAAGAGGGACTGCAACTCAGGACAAAGCCCTGTCTCCAAAGGATGGTAAAAATACAGCTAAGAGGTCTACGGCCAAAAGACAGCTTCCTTCTTCCCAAAGTGAGGTACAGACAGAACAGTGGTCAATGCCATCTCAACTTGCACATTCTGGCAGGCTCTATGGTTTTCCTTCCAACAATTTTGATAAATCTAGGGAGTTGGATCAAGGCCTAAATATGGATGATGTTATTGAAGAGTTGACTGGGAATGTTCTCTCCACATGGCCAGACACCCATTTCTTTTTATCTGTTGATTTAAGTGTCAAATATTCTGTCTTACACAAGATAGCTGTGGCCAATTGGCTTCCAAGCCTCCACACAACCACTGTCTCCCGGGATTTGGCCTCCTTACTCTTTGTGATAGGTACTAGCTGAGAATTTGACTATGGGAAGCTCATTTTTGAGGTTATTGTCAGCCATACTGGGGCTGAAACCACTCATGGGATTCTCCCATTTCCTTCCCTAATTTTTGAGCTCATGATGGCTCAAAAGATTATAAAGGAGAGTTCTGAAGTGTTTGTGGCTATTCGCAAACCATTGAAGGTCTCGTATAAGCTAGTTGAAGGCAGGCATGCCTATGATGTTCAGGGGGAACAACATTATGAGGCTGCAGATTCTCCAGATGTTGTAACACCATCTTCAGGCCCTCTTCAAGAGAAGATGAAACAGTTTTTGGAGTCAGAACTCAAGGAAGTCAAGATGAATTTGAAAGTACTCTCTTAGAAGGAAAAGAGGATTGAATCATTGCTTGCTCAGTTCGAACCTTCTTCTTCTATGCCAGCTTCTGGTCTTGATGTTGCATCTGATACAGCCTCCTCTTCCTACAGTGACAACTTCTAGAGGATCTCTTTAGTTATTTTGCATATGGCAGTCTGCTTGCCACTAAGGGGGAGTACTTCTACTGTTTATTCTGTTTACTGGTTGTTTGGTTATTATCTGACTTGTTCAGTTTGCCTTCGGCACTTTGTTTGTCAAAAAGGGGGAGTATTATAACTGTGATACTGATTTTCTGGTTTTCTATTATGTTTCTGTCTATTAGCTAACTTGTTGCAACAGTGTATGAAAGTCTGAATTTTTGAATCCTTGCATGTTGCTAACAATGTGATGTTGGTTTATGTTGGTTAGTTGTCCTGTTGCAATAATGTATTTGAATGTTGCTAATAAGCTGCCTTGGTTATTTAAAAGTCAGCCTTCCCTTGAATACTATAATTGACTGACTTTCTAAATTTGTGTTGTTTTTGATGTCTTGAAGGCTATTATGTTCTTGTTTACATTGAAGAACATCTAGATTCATATTTTGCCAAAAAAATGCCAAAGGGGGAGATTGTTAAGTTTAATTGGCATTCATGGCAATAATATTCAAGTTCAAAGTAATTCAAGAATCAAGCCAAGACCCAAGAGTTCTCTAATTCACAGATTTCATTTCTAATTGGTTTGGAAAGAAAACTGGATTCTTCCTGAATCATATCTACAGTTGGCATCTTGTTCAAAACAAAACAAAGCTTTTTAATTAAGTTGGACTTATTCTCAACCTAATTAGATTAGTCTTTAGTTTTCCAAAAAAGACAAGGAAATTTAGATTGCTTGTGAAGTTGCCAGTTTTGGGTTAGAGACCTTGATTTGATTTGATTGAAGATGTGAAAGTTTCTTCACTAGGTTAGAGGAGTTTCTAAAACAGGGAAAGCAATTCTATTTTTGAAAAATAGAATACATGATCACAATTTGGAATGGATCCGTTAGGCTGATCCATATGAATCCCTATTCTGATTCATATCGTTCAACTCCTCTGGTGTTCAAGTTTGTAACTTTGAGTTACTCATATTGTTTTGTTCTTCGGGAGAAGAACTTGGAGTCTTCAAGAGAAGATTGTCTGCGAAATTGAAGGGAGTTCAAGTATGTAGACATAGAAGACGAGTGGTGCTCGCTGAACCAATTCAAGAAGATGATTCAACACACCGGCGACATAAATCAAGAGGGAGTCTTTATTTTGTGTAAGTCCGATTGGTGTTTGTAATCTTTATATCTTAGTGGATTGTTCAATATCTGAGTGTGGCCTCGAGAAGTAGGGTTAAACCGAACCTCGTTAAAATTGCCTGTGTCGTTTATTTTATTATGCTTACAATCGTTCAAGTAACATGATAACAATTTAAATTAGTTAAAATTTTTAAAACCGGATCTAACAAAAATAATAAAAAATTTGAAAACTTACAACCTAAAAGAATTATAAATGATAAACCACATACCTTACAACCTTTAAATTAAATTACAAAAGTGACAGACCAAACCATCATCTTATTATGCATAAAAATTGTCAGCTATAATAACAGCTCCATAGCCCATCAAATTTCATAAACTATCAACCAATAAAATATCATATAATACTGTTTTCATAATTTTTATTTTATATTACATTGACCCCTCCAAATTGTTGAGTTATTCCAGGTCATTCTGGTCAGAGAGGTTGATTAGACTTATTATCCAAGTGTTGGACCTAAGTTCCAACCTAAAATGATGGTCCAAGCTGAACCAGCTCTCTTTAGAGAACCATAAAACTAAAAATAGAAGAAATAAACAACAACACACATAGAAAACCCTTTGGAAAAAACAGAAGATTGCATTAATATAATAATAACAGTTTACAATCCTTGGGTTTTTATTTCCTTACCTTTTAAAATAATGAATCTAATGACATAGACAATGAATGCAATCAATCACAATCTGTTCATCATCTCCTGCACCATCTTGATGGTTATAACCATTCAATTTGAAGGTACTAAACAACCTCCTTCAAAACTAAGGTACCAACCCCACCTTTCCTAGCTGGGTGCATGTACCCTGTAATATGAAACAACACCTACAACTACTACCACCATGTGAAGCTATTAAAAACTACCATTTTTGTTTTTACAGAAAAAAAAATCTTCATCTTATTAAATTAAATTAAAAATCAGAAATTACTGGACTGCACATACCCTTACCCCTTAATTCAGTAAGAAATAAACCAAAGTCTCTATCTCTCACTTGTAAGGATTGGCCTTCTCTGCCTTCCATTGGTTGCAACTTGCCTTCTCACAACCATAACCAATTCAAGGTATCTCTTTGGATTATTTCTGGTTTCTAGAACATACTAGAACACCACACCCCTCCCTCTCTCTCTCTCCTCTTTAAGCTACATCAGTCATTAAGTGAAGGTGGCATTGAAAAATAATGGTCCACCACCTCCACGACCCCCCACTTATAACGGAAAGTGACCATACACTTGAGGTTTGTGAAACAGAAGAAAGAAAGAAAAGTGAGTCCTCTCTCTCTCTCTCTCTCTCTCTCTTCACCTCTGCCTTGCAAGGTTGTAATTCAATAGCCAATAAATGAGAAATTATTATTGTAATTCAATAGTAAATAAAAGTAACTATATTGAAATTCGTTTATTTATTTCTTTAGGAATATCCTATTTTTGTTTAAAATACTCTAAATATATTATTTTATGAAGAATTTAAAAATATATTTATCAACCATGAAACAAAGTCCATACCTCAAAAATGTCAAATTGAGGAAGGATAAATATGTCTTTTCAAATAGTAGGGTAGGAATTGAAACTAAAGTTCTTATTTATCAGAAATTTCCTCTTGCCATAATAATCCACCTTAATTGCGGCCTGCAGGCGTTTTTTTGGCCATAAGCCAGGGTAAGAGACGTGTGCTGCCTATTCCTTGTCCCTTTTGCTGCCTACCACGTGTCACCTTCTTTCTGATTGGACTCCGAACGGTCCAGCCATGTGGCATACAGCATCCAACAACCACAGTGGAAAATAAAATAGCCGTGGTTTCGAGTGGTCACATCATGTACGTCAGTCATGTCAGGCGGGTCCCACCATTCCTTCAATGGTATATTAGAAATGTGGGCCTAACTTTTAATATGGAATGACTTAAATACCCACTCTGATCCTTAATTAATTATTAAATAATTACTTTACATAATGACCAAATTACACTTCTATCTATATTCAACACTTTTCAGTTTTTATTCATAAATAACGTAATTGGTTAGATATAATAATATTTTTAACACAGTCATGTAATCTATTAGGTGGTAGTTTAGTTGGTTGTTTGGTGAGTTAGACGTAGCCATAAATACTGATAGCCACTAGAAGCACTCGAGGTCAGGGGTTTACTTTTAATACTCCTGTCCTGAATGTGGATTAGTCCCACACCTATGTGGGTGTGGGGACACCACGTCGTTAAGACTAAAAAAAAATAAAAATTGATAGCCACATACTAATAGCTTATGTTTTTATTATTATTTTTTGGGATTGTTATTTCCTCGCATTATTTTTTTATCGATAAAAATCTTAAATTGATATTTCAATTAAATGATTAAAAAGTCTAATTATTTTTTAATCAATTAACTGCTCCTTCAATTACATATGTATTAGGTCTCCCGGCCTTCCTTTAGGACTTTTGTAAAACATTCTCTTGTTCTTTAGGACTTTTTGTTAGACATCCCCTTAATAGAGAGATCGGAGAAAGAAGTTTTAGCTTTCAGGAGAGTGATCGAGTGACTACCAACGCAGAGATATATAACGAAAAAAAAAAAAATTGTATTTGTATTAATAAATTAAAAGAGTTGTGTGTATTTCATCATTTGATTGAAGTATAATTAATAGTTGAAAAAACATCATTCCAATTTACTTTTAATAATAAATGCTTACTTTATAAAATTGACCATTAAAATCATGAGTGGACAATGTATCATTCAATGGATGGTTTGCACTTCGCAGTAGCTTGATGATATACTTTATAAAGGTTACTTTGGGCATTAGGTATTTTATTAAAAGAAAAAAAAAAGGAAAAAAAGGAAGTTTGTTGAAGATAATTCTGCAGAGTCCAGGATTAATTAAACAGGTATTAAATGGCGTAATTAAAGGGGCCGAATAGTGATAACTATTCATTGATGACGCCTCACCGGCCTTTTCTGTACTGTAGAAGTAAAGTCAGAAATGGAATGAGAGAGGAACCATGAAATACATTAAAAATGGAGGAGGTTGATGAAATAAAGAGAGAAAAATAAGAGAGAGAGAGAGAGAGAGAGAGAGGGGAAGTTCTTCAGAAACCACCAGACCTGCAAAGCCTCAACAGTCGAGTCTGTGTTTCCTCATTGCTCACAAATTTATCTAATTCTAGCAGTAAAACGATAAAAAGGTTATGACATTTTTCACACTCAAGTGAAAGGAATCCACAGAGAGAGAGAGAGAGAGAGAGAGAGAGAGAGAGAGATTTGGAAAGGGTTTCGTGGGTGCATGCTATTAGTCGAAGCAATCGTTATCTCAGGCAGCCATTTGTGAAGGGATTGGTGGAACCAGATTTTTCAGAAAGAAGCCATGCATCATCACCTTCCATATTATCCATCTACAGGTCCATTTTTTATTTATTTTTTTCTCCTTATTTTCTAATAAAATAAGATTCACCGCTCTTTATTTATTATTTTATATTCCCGTTAAATTGGATCACATGTGAACAAGCTTCCAACAAATTTCATTTTTTCAAATCTATTATTTTGATAACGTAAACTGATGAGGTCAAGATAAGACTTTGGTTGAATTTGGTTTTGCTTTTGAATTTTTGCAAGAATATAATTACACTTGTTAAATTAGCAACAAAGAAGAGATTATAAGCAAGTTCATGAAGCCTTTTACCAAAAAAATAACTAGGATTTGTAGCAAAGCTTGGTGCTCTCTATTCGAATGATATGATTAAATGCAAAACTCTAGGTTGTTTGAGTTCTTGTGGGAATATACATTATTCAACACTACGGATGTGTTGTTCTCGTGTTGATGTGTATTTGCCTCGGTGTCTAACAGCTTGAGCTTTTAGAGTAACCGATAGTTAGATATTTAA
Organism: Pachysandra terminalis; assembly: GCA_031762675.1. NCBI lineage: Eukaryota > Viridiplantae > Streptophyta > Magnoliopsida > Buxales > Buxaceae > Pachysandra > Pachysandra terminalis. The sequence goes on from JAUPMG010000010.1 coordinate 568,595, forward strand.
CCTAACGCTATTCGGGCGTTCGGAAAGTACTGATAATCTAGTTCCGACCTTACATATGGTTTTTATTATACTTTTTATCATTCGTTCTTACTAATATTTTTAGAGCTTTTAAACATAGTGAAATCTGGTGTGAATCTGTAAACACGTAGACAGACACATTTATCAAACCACATAAATCCTTTTCTTGTTTACTTTTGATGATCTAACACTCCTTTGGTAGAAGAAAATATAAGGGAAATTATATTAAAAATGGTCGAACTAAAAGATTGGAAAAGTGTGGTAGATGATCTCATAGGTGGCACCCATTATATAAATTCGTGGACCATTTGCATGTGCACCACTTAAACAGCACAACTAGGGCTCATTCTGACATCCTAACTGCTCAACTAGTATCTGTCTTCTTCTTAGAAATAAAAAGGCTTAATTAAATATTTATTCATAAATAATCCTTGTAACAAAATATCTATTAATAATTTTTGCTATGGCCTCATATACACAATCAGTTGATATTTTAATATTAAATAGAAAGATAACAATTAGAGTTTTTTTCTTCATTTTGAGTTACTCTTTTTTTTTTTTTTTTTTTCATAATTGATGAATATAAAAATTAGACCTTTAATCCAATGTAATTGTTTTGTATATTCCTGAAAACTAGATGCATCATTTGCTCCCCATCTACACAACAGTGTCAGATTGAATCTTTAGATATATATATATATTTTTTTTTGGGAATTGTTTGAATTTTATTTTGAGATCATGAGCCATATTTATTTATATTTACTGCAGTAATAAATTCCCATCTCTTGATTTATTTTTTTTATTTTTTTGTTTGTTTGTTTTAGTATCTAGGCTTTATTTTAACTGTTGTTGTTGCCTGAAAACTGCAAAAAGATACAGAAGCCATGCCTCTGCCACCTCCGATTAGAGTAAAAAAAAAGTACAAGTGAGAGATTGTTAGAAAGCTAGGAAGAAAAGGGAGGAAAGTTATATTAAATAAAAATAAAAAAAAAAGAAAAAAAAAAAAAACAAGGGAAGAAAAGGAATGGAGCATTTCTGTCTTTAACTTGTTGTGGAATGCCTTTGCTAAATGTCCAAGTACTCTGTTTTACTAACAGACTCAAATAATGTCAAGAATTATTTATTTTATTTTAAAGGAGAAAAGAATTGAAGAAAGAGGAAAGAAGGTTGCAACAGTAATGGAGATTCTTCTGTCAGTATAGCCTTTTGCTGACGTTTGTAGCGAGTCTGGTCCCATGGTAGAAGCTAGCAGACAAGAGGAAATTAACTTAGATGGAAGACCAATTAAAATTTTTATGACTAAAAAGCCCTCATGATGTTGGTAATAAAGTATTTACTATTTAATCCAAAATATCCCCAAAGATTTACATTGAAAATCACCATGGATTAATTGCTTTTAGTCACCCAATATTATATATATGTATATGTGTAATATACATATTATATATTTATATACACACAAAATCAGATCGGATCTTAATCGAATCAAATCAACTTATATCCGAATTTAATCCGATTAATAGTCGAATCAGATCATATTTTGTTGGATTATCGGATTGAGAATTCCTTACCAAATCCACTTTTTCGGTGACAAATTCTTCATGCGAATTATGTGTTAATATAAAATTTAATGGAGGGATATTCTTGTAAATACAAAATGTACAGAAGGGTACTTACCTATGTTTTTCTTTTGTTTTCAACCAACCATTTAAACCTAGTAATAAAACCCTAACAACCTTAGTTTTGCCGGATACGGAAAAAATCCAAAAGAATTTAAAAACCCTAGAATGTCTCTAAGCTATTTATAGCACCCATGAGAAGAACCCCTCCTCGAGCAGCTCTGCTATGTGTTGTACTCTGCAACCAGAAAAAAGAAAGAAAACCATGATTCTCCCAACCGACCTTCTTATTTCCAAATTCCACCCCATTTTTGTCTAAGTTGATCAATGAGAGAAAGGAATAGAAGAGTAGAAAACAGAGAGATGAGGAGTCGATCTTCAAAACAAGGAAACAACAAAGGGTTAATGGAGATAGCGAAGCTTAATAAGCTGAAAGAAGAGCCTCATCTCTCTGGTGCTTACATCCGTAGCCTTGTAAAACAATTAACCTCTTCAAGAACCAAAGACCCCATGAACCCCACCAGGAACCCAGATGGTGTTGCAGATGGAGATGGATTCTCCCAAAACCTCACCAAGTTCAGTGAAGAAGAAATCCAAGAAACCCATGAACCACAACCACCACAACAACCCAAAAAACAAGTTAGGAGGAGACTCCATACAAGCAGGCCTTACCAAGAAAGGCTTCTAAACATGGCTGAGGCTAGGAGAGAGATTGTGACTGCACTTAAGTTTCATAGAGCAGCAATGAAACAAGCCAATGAACAACAACAGCAGCAGCAACAACAACCACAACCACCACCACCTCAACCATCTTTAGAGCAACAAGAAAAGATGATGAAGTCTCATAGAAACCCTAGAATTTACCCATCAAACCCCAACAACGTCTCTAATTATGTGGACAACCTCCCCTCCTACTCATCTTTCTCTTATCACCCTCCTTTTCTTTCTCCTCCTCCTCCTCCTCCTCCTCCTCCTCCTGTTGATCCTTTCTCTTGGCCTTATTCCCCTATTGCACCACTTCCAATTGCTGAAAATCTCAATAATCTCACTCTTCCAAACCAAAGCTTGGGCTTGAATCTCAATTTCCAGGATTTTAATAACTTAGATGCCACCCTCTACCACAGTAGCAGCAACAACCCATCAATTTACTCATCCACCTCTCCATCATCATCTTCTTCCCACACTGTTTCATCGAGTACCGAAGCAATTATCCCTCCGGTTATGGTCTCACCGGAGGAAATTCCGGTGACAGAATCCGGTGTCGGCTCCGAAGTCTTGCATCCGGCTATGGACGATGATGCGATGGCTGAGATCAGATCCATTGGAGAGCAGCATCAGATGGAGTGGAACGATACCTTGAATTTAGTAACATCAGCTTGGTGGTTTAAGTTTTTGAAGGCCATGGAAATAAGTCCAGAGGAAAGAGGAGGAGAAGATAATAATGGATATCATCCATTTGATGAGTTCTTGGATTTTCCTGCTTGGTTGAATGCAAATGAGAGCTGCTTGGTTCAACAACATTTGAACGATTACTGTTCAGATGATTACTTGAAAGATCCTGACTTGCAATGGTAAGTATAGAGAAAAAAAAGATTCTACTCACAAAGTTTTTCAAATTGTTTTTATTTTATATGATCAAATCAAATTGGGTGCTTTAGTTTCATGCTTTAAAGCAATTTGATTAGTAGGCTGAGGTATCTTCTGTCCCTTCTTTTCTTTTCTTTCTTGTTTTTTTGGTGGGAGTCCCTTCTTTTCTTTTTGGGTAAAGATCTCTCTCTCTCTCTCTCTCTCTCTTTTTGGTAGAACTCAGTTCTCTTTGTTGATATATCTAAAGTTTGATTTTTATAAGGTCCGGATGAAGCCCAAAGCCCAAATTCAACCATACACCATGGGCTAGAAGGATATTTTAACACTGTCAGCTAATTAAGATCTTTGATTCTCCTATTGAGCTTGTTCACTGATTTTGCTTCTCTTGTAATTTTTGTTTTTGCAGCATGGACATTGGAGAAATTGAAGCAATGGATGGAGAGTGGTTAGCCTAAGTGAGATTTATGATTTTTGTTAATCAAATCTTTGGCCTTTTTTCCTTCATCTTTCTTTTTCTCTCTCTCTCTCTCTCTCTCTCTCTCTCTCTCTCTCTCTCTCTCCCTAATAAGGCTTGCTAAAATGCTAAATGAGCAAGTGAAAGAGGAAAATAAAGTAGGACTACGGAATACTATGCACTCCTTCAAGTTTAAATCCAAATTTACTCTTTTCTTTCATTTTTTTTTTTCCTTCTACAACTTCTTCTCTCGCATTATAATTACAGAATTCAGCTTGGGCTGAGCTAATAACATACCCACTCAATTGGACTGGGCTCCTACTAGCATCATTGATGGTCCAGGCCCAATTGCAAAATGGTTCAGTAATGCTTTCATTGTTTTGTCAAAGTTTCATGCTGCTAGCACTTGAACATCATTTCCAATGAACTCCAATTGCAGTATCAGACTTTCAAATATGGGAATTTGAAAACCCTAGTGGGAATTGAATTCAATAAACCTCTCCTTAATCTTAAAACCCATTTATTTTACCCATTTTCTTTGTCAAATTTAATGATCTTTCCTAGTCAATGACCTAAGTCTACAGTGTTTACATATTATTATAAGATATAAATGAAACGTCATGGTCTTATAAAAACAACAGCAGGACACATTGTGGGGAGGCAGAGGATCAAGACAACACCATTAATTAAGTCTGAAAAACCTGATCAGATCATATAATTAGTTTGTTTTTTTTAACTTATTAAGAGCCATGTTTAGTCATCTGGCTTACTGATATAAAGGACCAACAATCTAATGGAATCCATTTAAAGAGATCAAATGCACCAAAAAAGCAGTTTGATCAAATGATTTTAGTATTCTGGTTTATTATATTGTTTTTGACTGTGGACTTTATATTGAAATTTGGTACCAAATAAGCTTCTCTTTGATGGGTCCCGGTTAAGTTGCCAGGTGGCTAAATATTGTTCTCGAGGTCCCTGGAATGGGTGCTTAATAATTTAATTTCTCTTTTATTCACTTCTTAGTACTGGCCCTTCTTGGACACAATACATTTCTTTTTTTGTTTAGTACACTTGGCTTCTGTAATCTAAGTAAGAGCTAGCTAGTTTGCATGAAGCTTTATTTTTCTTTTTCATAATCTTGACTGTTATAAGGACTAAAGGCTTCCAAGAACCAGTTCTTCTTCCTCCAAGATGTCCATCCCATCTCTTCACAAATCTCATCACTGTGGTTGATACTAAACGTTGAAATGCAGTGTCTCTTGTAGAACCTGGTTGTTCTCTTCATGACATCCATCTCTTCGGTTGTTTGCTCAAGCATCTTTTCCACACTGGGTAGCTCGAATTGCTTGTCGGCGAGTCGAGCCAGCCATTTACAGCGTAGTTCTGCCGAGTGCAGGTTCGAGACGCTTTCGAGGTACCCCACGAAAGCCATGTTAGGGATCAATGGATGTATTGTGCCCCTATACAAGGGCATGATACCAGAGGAGTCCTCTAACAAACTAAAAAAGGGTTCAGGTAACAAAGCTCTTAGCTTTTTCTTGCCATCAAAGCCAGTTGCAAGAACAACCACATCAGCCTCCAATTTGGTGTTGTCCTCAAATTCAACCCCTCCACTCCAAAACCACCAGTTTGATGATCTCTTAAACAAGATCCTTCCATTATCAGCCTCTGAGAAGAAATTCTCCGGCAAGATCGCCATCTGGCAAGACGCGTAGTCCTCCTCGAATGGGTGATCTGGCTTCAGTCCATATTTCACCAAGGGAAGCTTCCACATCAAATAGGATTCGATGAACTTCGACATCGCTCTTCGCTGTGTAGAGGCACCATCACAACTACCATTAGACTACTAATCAAAAGATTGTTACTTCAAGACTTCAAAAAAAAAAAAAAAAAAAAAAAAAAAGTGGGAAGCTAGAATAAGATGAGCTTACCATTGGAGATAAAAGGAGGCAAAGGAGAGTCCTGAATAAGCCCTGGTTAGGCCTTTCATGGAGATACTGAGAAGATCTTGTTGAATAGAATAAGAAAAATGGCAACCCCCAAATCCAGTAAGAAGGAACAGTCCAATGTAGTGTCCTTACCACCATGGTGCATGGTTGTCCATCTGGTCCTTTACAATCCAACAAATACATTCAACATTCAAGTCAAATTCACGAAAGCACATGAATGCTCAAGTTTCAAAGATAATGGAAATCAAATCACATATACATACAAACATAAGCTCTTAGAAAAAAAAAAAATAATAATTCTTAACCAAAATCAAAATTTTTTTTTCTAAGTTGAAACTGCCGACCCTAGTTAATGGAGACAGGGTAACCAACCCCAGATCCCACCCACAAGGACCATATATCATGTAAACCCGAGGACTCAAACCTCTAAGCAGAATCAAGTTCATAATTCTTTCATTGGTTATTAAGACCTCAAAGTTTGTTGAATGTGGGCCATGTATTATAGGACTTTTCTAGGTCAAATCAACTGAAAAGTAACCCAAAACCATTTCTTAATTTGGACGATACATCAAATTTTCCTTAGCCATAAAGGTCGAAGTCTAAGGAGAGTAAGGACATGTTTGTAATATTTAGTTTCCAAGGTCGAATAATCTATATTATTTTGGTCTGAGACTTTGAAGTTCAACTCTTGTGATTTAGAACATTGAAAACTTATGTAGTCAACGAGTCAAGTTCACAAGTTGTTGTTATTTTGACATTTGACCATGTATATTTTCAGGCTATGCCACCATGCAGATCCTTCTCCTGGGATGTTCAAAAGCAATGCATATGTATTAATTATTTTACGTAGTTCTGCATGTTATATAAGTAATTTAACATTTGTAACTCTTTGATTCAACATGGAAGAAGAAGAAATGTTAAATGATCAACAGTTTTAAATGGTTTGGCGATAAAACCCTGAAATCTCTAGTTTGATTCCTTCTATTTGGGTCTTGCGGTACCAACAACCGGATAGCACCACATAAGCAACAACAAAACGGATGATCTATCAATTCTAAGACAGTAAGAGACGGACGAAAATCTTATGTGAATCTGGGTTATGTGAATCTCGTGTGAACCTCATATGAGGTTGATATCTGTCCCAGGTGGGCTCACTAATAACGATGGCCATCACCACTTAAGGTAGAAGCCGGTTTTAGGTTCATAGGTTTCTTAGGATTTTAAAAATATAGTCACCAATTTTAATGGGGTCCGCATGGAGACAGGTATCAACTTTTTGTGAAGTTCATACGAGGTTCACACATCCCAAGTTCATAGAAGATCTTCGTCCTTAAAAGACGTCTCAACCTCAAATTGACTTCCACTTTAACCTGAATAACCGATTACTAGTACTAACCTTGTGCACATGGCGGAAAAAATCACATCGAAATATTGTATAAATAATTTTCTTTCTACCTTTATGATCATGTGCCAAGAATCGAAACGAAATCGCGTAAGATATTTGGTGTGATGTTTCTTGCATCCCAATCCAATAGTGCCACATAAGCAACACCGAAATGAAATGGGTGGCCTCTAATTTCTAAAACCTTAAGACACGTATCAACATCAATCCAATAGTGCCACATAAGCAACACTTACTGGCTTCCACCTTACCCCGAATAACCGATTATAAATAAACATGGGCCCCTTGTATACGTGGCCTCTCAAGATTTATACGGCCGGAAAAATCACAGCGAAATATCTTAGAAGATTTTCTTTCCCAATAACCATGTTAGCATTTAGCATGATAGAAACTAGTTAAAACTGTTCGTCAAAAACCCATACTACCTTGGTTTGCCTCTGCGCACTCCACAGCTAAATCAATGGCTGATTTCTTGTAGCCAACGACTACAACTTTTTTCCCTTTTAGTAGTTTCTGAGCAGCTTCTTTGTCGAGCTTGGAGTAATCCATGGAATGCAAGACCTTCCCATGAAATATTTCTGAACCTTTATTGTGTGGGAAAACTGGCATTTTTGGTAAATCACCATACTTTCCTATGCACACCACCAGAAGCTCAAACCCATACCACTGAAAATTTAAAAAAAAAAAAAAAATCATTCAAAATTTAGCAAAGTTGATGCTGAAACGGAATACCCATTTGTATGTGTGTGAAATGGAATAAATTTCTACCCTAAGAATTCAAATCAATAGACCCAGAAAAGAAAGAAAATCAGAAAACCAGCACACACGTTTTCTTAAGAAGATCAAAACCAACCTGAATGGTTTCTGATTGATTAGTCTGCACAGCAACCTCCCAAACAGTCTGACCGCCAAGCATACTCCCATAATCCCCCGGTTTCCGACCAAAACCGGCGGCTTCACGGTCACCGAAGAACCGTACATCCACCACCTTTGAATTAAAGTTCACGTACTTCAACACATCAAAGTGCTTAGCATAAGATTCCAAGTATTCCACTATCTCAACATGAGAAGGAAAACTTGAATTATCTCTTTCCGGCCAGGGGTAGTCGGAGAACTCGTAATCACAACGAGGGGTTTGAAGTTTTGTCGAATTATAAGAACAGTGTTTCCACACACCTCCTATGGAGTCAGTGGCCTCGAAGATGACCGGGCTATAGCCGGAAAGCTGCTTAGCGGTGGCTATGCCGCTAATACCAGCCCCGATAATGCCGACTTTCGAGACACAAACGAAGTTTCTTTCGCTTCTCATGGTTGAAACTATGCGAAGAACTTAGCTTACAACAATACAACTAGAAATCAGAGAGAATTGAGATGGTGCAAGTTGGAGAAAATGGTCCTGCTATTTATAGATACAAAATGGTATGTCATGTGACAAGCACGTGAGATGGCTTCAACCTATAGAGAGAGAGAAATGTAAAGAAATCCTTGTGTATGGAAGGTGGAAGCAAGACCTAGTCTCTGTTAAGTAGAGATTGTTACGTAAGTTCTTAAGTCTGACTTTTTTCCAGGACATGGTTTCCTTTCCCTTGAATAAGGTGGTTGTGGAATTGCTTTGTATCTTCAATGGCCAATTTATATAATTCTACATCATATATATCTAAATATATATTCCCCTTTTAATTCATATTTCCCATATATATATATATATATATATATATATATATATAGAGAGAGAGAGATAGAGAGAGAGAGAGAGAGAGAGAGAGAGA